>JAXCLQ010043453.1:0-10468 GCA_035584115.1 Cedrela odorata | reverse complement strand
CCCATCTTAAGTGAAATATCACAAGTTCTGAGGACCTTGATGACAATATGCAATTAAATAATGGCAGTTTGAGTGGTGCCTCGAAGCCAAAAATTATGGCCCCGTCCCCCTCCGCCTAATTCTAAAGTACACAGCCTGGACTGCATTAACTCACGGATAGAACAACTGTGATTGAAAAATAAAAATAAAAAGAAGAAAAGAAAAGAAAAGCAATACCTTTGGAGTTACATTCTCAATTCTTATCATATGTACTCAGTCTCCATTCAGCCAGCCAGGCAAACAAGCAAAGGTATATCTGTCACATTTTCCAATTTGACAGGGTTGATAGATCTGGTTCAACAAGACCATAATTGAAGAATCCAGAGTTTTGATTAATAGTACCCTAAAAGGGCATTGCAATCTTCAAATAATTGGCTTATGATGGACCATTTAATGGGGGCAGTGTCTTCCAATAAGTCAGGTTTGTGGGTCATATTCCTCTGTTCATATGGCCAAAATTGCTTCCAGCTTAGCTTACTTCCCATAGTTCATTTTTATCTTCTTCACCATTATTGCAGTTGGCAGCCTGTTTCTACAGAAAATTGAATTTCGTTCTTTCATGGCTACAAACAGATATATTTACATTCATATCCACCAAATATAAGATTTTTTTTTTTCTTTTTTCACTATGATTTGAAAGCAAAAATACAACTACACAAGGGACATGTCTAACAGAAACTATTTACTACTTTCCCATTAATGGATTGGCTAGGTTTATAAACCTTTCAGTTGATTTGTCAGAAACTCAACCAGAATCTAACCAACTGAATTACTCATCATTGAAAAACCCAGCAACTGAAGTTTAGAAGCCTAAAAGCTTAAGGACATAAGTAATCATGCTTAGCAGTAAGCAGTTGGATGGACCTAACTTCTCTGATTGTTGATCAGAGTTTGATTCCTATCATTTATGTTTTACATATCTTTCTGGTTAACCCATTTAATGGGAAATAATATCACTCAAAATAATGGATCAGTCACAGTTAAACTTGTCTGCACTAAAGTCTAAAACAGACTTCACTTTCTCTGCAGAATTTTCACTGCTCAAGCATCTGAGCTGCTGGCAAACATTAGTAGGATAGCTTTACTATCCAACTTCAAGTCTGGACAGAATGGAAGCGTTACCATTTTGAGTAATTCAGCACATGACATGTTAATTGTGATAAAAAAATTCTCTGATGGAACAGTGAAATTCCCACAAGCTATGCATTTCCCACGCGGGATTTTTCAAGAATCAAAGTTTTCTAACATCAGCAGCCCCTTTAGCACATGTCTAAAATCAATCCACCATCTCCATCATCTTAAAATAGGACTTTGGCACCAAGCACACGACTAAACAAAGCTCCAAGTTGCTTGGTGTACTGTATATATATATATATATTATTTCATTGGATTTAACATATCAAAACGGATTAAAGTTGCCGTCAAACATGTGATGAAATAAAATTGTCTGCACGACTTGATCTTCTGCCATCGTTTTTGAGGAAGGATAGAACTGTTCTTTCCAGTGTTGGGTATATATGCCTAACTATATAAGACATGGAAATGGCAAGTTTTGGCGGCACCTGTGCACTTCACATCCGTCACTATTGACAAGAAGGTACTTGCATTTATCAAAGATACCAAAGTTGGTCAGGCCAATTCAGCGAGTTGAAATGATTCCAAGACTTTAATTAACTGTATATATTGTTTCGTTGGCTAAGATTTCAACACGTTTTATTACAGAATATAATTCCAAATCAATATCTATGAATTCTGAATAGGAATTCCATCCTGTTCTGTCCAATTCCAAAGGTGATATAAGCAAATACAAGAAAATCTATGCCACCTGCTTAGCCCTTTTCTCAATGAAATTGTGATGCTGATAAGCATAGTATGTGATGCAAATAGCTATTTGATTACGAGTTTTAAAGGCACGTGAAATTTCTATTTCTGGTCTTGATGATAATGTCAACAGTGCTATTGGTTGTTCTGAAATGTACAATAATTTGTATTTTATGCAAGGACTTTTCTAGAAGGGTATCTATGTGGATAGCTGTAAGAAGAACAGAGAAAAAGGGTCTTGATTTCATACTGGTTCATTCATTTTGTTCTCACAAGTATATCTTTATTGAAAATTGAAAAGCAGGTAAATTAATTTAAATTTGGTATATTGAATTCGGTTCTGTCAAAAACAACTCACCACTGTCGCCAGCTTCATCCTTGTAACAGCAATTGCACGTCTTTTTGCACGAATTCATATAGTATTAATGGCTAATTTTATTGGCGTGGACATAGTTGGGTCAACTTTATTCATTCGAGGAACTGCATGGCTAATACGAAATTTGCAAGGAAACTTTTAGTTTAGGAGCAGATAAAGGCAAAACAAAAACAAAAACTGAAGCATCATTATTGATAACTTTACAATAAATAGACCCTTAATCAATAATTAATAAATAATCATAATCAGAAGCATCATTATTAATCGGAAATCATACTAATAATCACATTCTGTTTTCTGTTAATTAACAGATAAAATATAAGAAAAACCCACCCCAACCTGCCCCACCTTTTTAATTTTGTACATTGTACGTGTACTTGCTCTAGCTAAGGGTACGTGAGCGGTGAGCCCATCGAAAACTGCCCCTCCACCTCCCTGTCGAATACATATTCCTTGTCTTCAACTACCGTTGATGAGTTTTTATTGGTGATTGACTATAAGGTAAGCAAATCAGACGGTTATATATTGAAATAAATATGCACGTGAATGAGAGAGATGTAAAGCTGAACTCCAGGAGAAAAACCTCACTGGAAGTGACTTAGTTTGCAGCTTCCGAGGTGTCACTGTCTCTCTCTCTCTCTCTCTCTCTCTGCAATGAGAAAAATAAGAAGAGAGGAAGCTTAAGGCAACACAATGCGCACCGAACTCCCCACTGTCTAAGGAGATCACACGTAAACACAAACGCAAACACATCTCTCTTTCTTACTTAAAACTCTTTAGATTAGACTTAACTCAACATTCCGTCCTTTTCTTTTCTTTATCTATCTATTTCAATTGCTCTCCATTGCTAAGTTTATTTAATAGGAATGCTATTTCTCTTCTCTTCTCTTCAGTTTCATTCCAAGGCCAATTCTTGAAAGTTAAAAGCCGCACCCAGATAAAGAATATCGAACCGTTTTGAATCAGAATTAGTGTTTCTTGAATCTTTGTAGATAAATGCGAAGAACCAGTTGGATGAGAGTCTGAGTTTGCGTGTGGTCAGAGCAAGTGTTAGAGATGGATCTGCCAGCAATGATGAATGAGGGTTCGTACAACTTTGCAGAGATCTGGCAGTTTCCGGTTCACGGAAGTGGCTGTATGAGTGAATCTGGAGGTGGGTTGGGACTGAGAGGAGCTCAGTTTGTGCATAATTTGAGTCAATTTGGAACTGATCGAGATGTTTCAGTGAATGATCCGGTGAGATTGGAGCAAAAAATGGCTCATGGGAATGGTGCAAGAAAGCGGCGTGATGTTGAGGATGAGTCAGCCAAGGTTGTATCTACAAGCAACGGCAATGGCAACGGCAACGGCAACGGAGTGGTATTGTTTGTTTATTTATTTACTTGTTTGTTCAATCAGCTCAATTTGCACTTGGGATTCTTATGTTAATTTGAACGACTAATTCTTATTATATCAGGAGAGTTTTTACCTCGTTTTGTTGCAATATGCAATGTTGAACGAGTGCAGGATTGAATAACGATGATAAGAATTGATCTAAAATGGCCAAACCATTGTTGAATTTGACTAGCACTTAAACTACTGGTCTGATTTTGATAATTTACCGTGTTTATATAAAATGGCATCTACAATTTTGATAGTGAAATTGTATATTGATCTGGGCTGGTCTTGGTGGTGACATTAAGCTCTGTGGATTCAAGTTTTAGGGAGCTGGGATTGATTTCTGACAAATGTTATGCGTTCTAAAATTGGCAGAATGATTCTGATGGAAAACGGATTAAAACATCTGGAAGTAGAGATGATAATCAGAATTCCAAAACTGAAGTGGAACTCGGTTCAGGCAAGCCTGTTGAACAAAATAGTCAACAACCAGAGCCACCTAAACAGGATTACATCCATGTACGAGCACGAAGGGGCCAAGCTACTGACAGCCACAGTTTAGCAGAAAGAGTAATTTTCTGAGTCCTCTGAAACTCATAGTATCATAAATTCATGAGAAATCTTTATATGTATTTGTGTGTGTTAAAAAAATCATAGAAAGCAATGACATCTGAAACTCTTCAATGAGTTATTCTGATTTTAACCACTTGGTATACAGGCTAGGAGAGAAAAGATAAGCGAAAGGATGAAAATTCTTCAGGATTTGGTTCCTGGTTGTAACAAGGTATGGATTCAATTTTCCTACAGTTTATTGGGACCCAAGTATGCATTAGTTTGTTCAACAAAATTCTGCTTGAGGATAAATTAGGGGAGTTCAAGTCCTATCACTACTTCTTCATTGTTTAATAACTTGACTGTTATATGTTTGTTCCCTCCTAGTAACATCTTACACCAGTTGTGTCTGAATTTCTTTTCAGTTTTCAATATACATGCTGTTTACTAAGGTATAGATTTTTTAATTCAGGTCATTGGCAAAGCACTGGTCCTTGATGAGATAATTAATTACATCCAGTCTCTACAGCGGCAGGTTGAGGTGTGAAATCTTTACTTCTGAATTTGATAGTCATCACTTTTGATAGTAAATTTTCCTTGTGACTCTTCAACTTGAACCTACTACTGTTTACTGGATGCAGTTCCTGTCAATGAAGCTTGAAGCAGTCAATTCAAGAATGGACCCTGGCATTGAGGTATTCCATCCTAAAGATGTAAGTCCTAAGCTGTGAAATCTAGTTAGCGTCAATTTTGATTTTCTTTTTTGTATATTGTTCTTAAATGTCATCCATATAAAATTAGGAGTACATGTTCCAAAGCTTAACCTATTTGTCATCTTTGTTGGATGGACTTCTTCGAAAATTGCTAACGACAGAGGAGTTATACGTCTGAAATGCACTGATCGTATTACTCTATTATAGGAGATGGTTGCTAGAACTGTTTTTGTGTTTAAGAAGGCAAACTATGTATGGGTTGTGACAAGGTTTGTTGAATATACAGGGCCCGTGATTTCATTCCCTTTAACCATATTTTGATTGATGCCCACCCCCACCTTCCTTTGCCATTAATTCTGTCCCCCTGCATAAGACTTCTTGCCTTGTATTTGGCTGTCAATATTTTCATTTTCACTGGGTGGTTGGGACAAGAACCTAACTTTCTCTTTCATGGTGAATCTTGTTTTCATGGTTGAGATTATTTTCTTTCATGGTCTATATTTTCATTTTTCACTGGGTAGTTGCTTTTTATTTGCCTTTTACTGGTGAGTGAGACCGTGAAACAGAGTCGAGCTTATTTTGGATTAAAAAGAAAAGGAAACTGTTACAAACAGATCTATTTCCTTTTTTTTTCCTCCTAATTAATCATTTTGCTAACAAATCATTTCACTATTTCAGTTTGGTCAACAAATATTTGATACTGCCGGCATGCCATTTGGGTCTCAAGCTACAAGAGAATACAGCCGTGGTACCTCACCAGAGTGGTTGCATATGCAGATTGGTGGTAGTTTCGAAAGAATGAAATAATAAGAAAAATTCCTTGTGAACTAATAATAAGAGCATTAAGTGCAGTGCTTCCTCCTACAGTGATTGTCAAAAGTCATACACCCATCATAATATATCTAAGAGAAACCAAATTCCCAATTTCAGCATCAATCACATGATTGACGTCTAAAGAAGTCTAAGTTAGTGTCTGAACATCTCCACTTGCTTGTGTGTTGGAAAATGAATTCATTGCTCAGTAGTATATCTCATAGTAGGATTCATATTGTATTAATACCTGAGCAGAATCCCGAAGAACGATAATTGCCCCAGTAAAAGAATGTTTACTTATTCAGAATCTCCAATGCTTATATTTGTAAGAACTTTGTAACATTGTGTTTGTTAAAACTCGAGGCATGTTCAATAAATTAAGCCACTTTTGTGCTAAGTATAATAACTTCTGCATTTTGTGTTGATCATGGGAGTTTTGAAGTAGCTACGAGACATGGTTGAGTTGCTTGATGATTTTCAGCGAGCACGCTGGCAAAGATGGTAGATGTGAAAAACAATGACATCAATATAGTAATGAACTACTAGTGTGCAGTTTGAAAAACCTCATATTTACGTTCACAGTTTCTGATCTTATTTACAAATGTACTTGAAGTAACAATCCAATATTTATGTGGTACCGAAGAAGCTTCCACTCTGGTTAACCTTATTACCATTTGATTGGAAAAAGGAGATGGCTGCCCAGATCACACGTAGGAGCATGATCACCACAAATACAGTGTCACCGATTGTGCAGACTGCATGAAAACAATGTTAACAACTTATAAATTGTTAGCTTGTTTCCCCTGATTGCATTTCTCCTTCTATCTGCTATGTTTTAATGCCACAGCAATTTCACTAAGAAAATGGTTACTTGTAAATTATATGTTCCCACATCAAGGAGAATCACATAATGTTGAACAATTGCCGTCTCTTATGGTGGTGTGGCCTATGTATTCTCAGATCCAGTAGGCACGTGTTATCTCTATATGTGAAACTGTGAACGGATCATAACTTTGTCAAAACAAACACTACAACTCAAGAAGCGCTTTGACGACGGAAAGCAAAGCTAAAAGCAAAATCCCATCAACAGCAAAAGACACCTGAAAACCCATCAAATAGAAACATAAGCAGCCATTTCTTGTAACATTACGCTCAATAAACCACACTATCTAAAATTTCCAAAAGTAAATAACTCTCCCTCTCTTATGATCACCGCCTCATCTCAACTATTTCAAACAAGAGTGGTAGATACTACTCAGAAGTCCTACACTCCATAGAAATTTTGTCTGGGATCATCTCTCAAAGCAGATTATAACACATTGTCGGACTCATTAGTGAGAATGTATCAATTAGTGCAATCACTTGAGTATTCGTTAGTCAACTAACTTCTGCAAGAATTAACTTTGAAATGCAGATTTGTATCATGCGCCATAAACGCTAGCTGTAAGCTACATGCATTAGATGCAGATATATACAAAATTATAAATATGGTAAGGTATTAAGGGAAATTACCAGTTGGGGCGATATAGCTGAGGGCAAGATAGACCGAGTTGCTTTCTTGGCGCTCTTTGAGACTTTCCTGAACATGGCTTGCAAGAATTTGATAAACAAGTCCACACTGCTCTCTGTGTCGTCTTCGCCAATTTCACCAGGATCTTCACCAGCTGAACCATAATTCAACTGACAACACGCTCGGACGTTAACAGCGAACTAATTTCAAATACGAAAAGAAGAGAAAGGAATCAGATACAGTAGTACTGCTGACCTGGGCATAACAAACGGAGAATCCGCTTGGGGTTTTGCTGAGAGTGGCCCGGCGATGGAAGTGAAATGTTGGGTTATGGAATAAGAGGATATTTGCTGGTAGCGATACAGAAGATTGATGGAGCTTAGCTGATTGGAGGTTGATGATGATGCATGGCAATAAGGTCCTTTAACTACTGGTATTCTGACATTCTAACTGTATTTCATTTAAATTACAGTTGGTCAGGCGGCAAATTACGTGTTATCTAACTAGCAGTCTATAATGAATTTAAGGACAGTCCCCGACCCAATGAAGAAACGGATTGTCCACATTTTCATTCCCTATTTCCTATCACTACGTAACACGTTCTCAAAAATTCCGACGTGGCTTAGGCCCTAGCACACGAGGGCGGTTGAAGCCAACTCCGAAATATCATAGAAATGACGTCGTTTTACCCTCCACTAAGGGATTAGTCCTTCTCGGCGCTTTCATAATTTTCCCCGTTGAACTTTCAATACCCACGCGCCAACCTCCAAGTTTTACGGGTTCCATCCAATAACAATGTAATGGATTCTGCTTATATTAGCACGCGCTAGGTTTGCGAGTTGTTGGAGAAGAGAAAATTTCAAGTTGGCAATTTAACAAGGGCAAATAACGCGGTTTTTATTTGATTATAAACCAAAACAAACGGAAATAGAAAAGGGAAGAGAAAATTCGAAAAAGCGATTCAGCGAGGACGAAACTGCCAAAATTTGGAAGAAGCAGGGGTCTCTCTGTTTCTTGGTCCGTACGAGGAAGCTCGGTCTTTTTACGAACGCAAATTGGATCGACAAGAGTCAAGGGCAAGGGTTGAGAAACTGAGTCGATCGATTTGAGCAGTTGTTGGGGATCTATTTTGGTTTGAGAGTTGAAAGTTTGGTTTTGCTGGTGTTTGGATCGGGGAGAAGATGAGCGGATGGGATAGGATTAGGTCAGCTGGACCGAGATTGGGGGAATCCTCGAACGGTCACCAACGAGCGCCGTCGCGTACGGTTACACTGGGCCGAGTCCAGCCGCAGGCGCCTAGTTTTCGCACCATCTACTGCAATGACCGCGAAGCCAATCAGTCTCTCCGATTCAAGGTTTCTCCTTATTTTTATTTCTTTTATGTATATGTTATGTATAATTGCCGAAGTGCAAATGCATGCGAATAAAAAATTAGACAGGTATTTAGTGCTAATTGTATGGGACCAGGAAATGAGGAACTCTTTGAACTTATTCAGTTTTAGTCCTTCCTTTTCCTCTAGTTTCTAGCCTGCTAAGTGGAGGTTTTATTGCAATGACTTTACTGAATTAAACATCAGAATGATTTTGACCAGATTTGAGAAGTTTAAGATGTGTGCAGTGGTGAAGCAAAGCATAATAGTTAGTTGTATATTTTAAACTGAGGTGGTTAGAAGTTAGAGGGAAAGTACAATGTGAGAAACGATGTTTCTCATTTTCACTTATTTTTTTCTAGGAAGGAAATAAGAGTGAAGGAAATAAGGTAGAAAGAAAAATGTGGAAGAGATCATTTCTCTTTTTGGATTGGAAGAAATATTGAGAGATCATTTCTCAAATTAGCATATAATGATTCTCCTCTCTTTTCATTTCTAGCTGATACCTAACAACGGTATATAATGATTTTCATTGACCCACCCTTCTTTATCTTTTACTTGTTCTCGTAAATGGAAGATTAGAGTAATTATGCAGTGGATAGTAATAAAAATATATGTATTTGCTTGGTCAATATGGCAAACCTGTCCATCCACTTGCATATGTATATTGAGCGATGATTCAATTTGTTAACTGCTTCAATATCCAGAAATTTGGAGACATCATTACAGTATGGTGAATATACATTCTTTCATGCTTGGTTCTAGTGTTAATAAATTGATCTTAGTTTTGATTGTTATGGTATGAATTGATTCAGGGGAATGCTGTTGCAACTACAAAGTACAATGTTCTTACCTTTCTACCTAAAGGGTTGTTTGAACAGGTAATCTTGATTTAGGCATGTTATTATTAATGAATAGTTTAAGTTGTGTTCTTGTGTGCATTCCTTAATATCATGTTTTTAGACTAACTAAGACTTGTTTTCTTGAACCAATTAAGGAGACACAGTAGGAAGTACATAGAGAATTATGTTTGTCTTGACACCCCTCCTGGACTATCTAATGAATAAATGAATAAAACTGGAGTATTTATATTTTAGGTCATTTGGAAATGAGAAATTGTTGTTTCTATGAACAGGAGATTGTAAGAAAATTATTTTCAGGAAAAAAAATCTTTGGTTTCATGAACTTTGGGATTTCCATTTTTTTTGTGTGTGTGTATATGTTAAATGAAGGTAAGCATCTTAATGAGGCCTTATCAACTATTATCAACTGTTTGGTATGGGATTATGCTGATTCATCTTCAGAAAGGAATGGCAAGTGCCATAATTATGAGTTTTTCTGGCTCAGTGTAAATTGTTATTGTACCATGAACTTATGGTAGTTGTATGAAGCACGAGAATTCCATTAAAGGCACTCCATCGAGAACTAGATTATCCTAAATGTTGGCCATGATAGGATTATTGCTTCTCTTTCTCATCATTCTTTGCCACATAGTGTCAATGCAAGTGGTTGATTCTTGAAAATCATGTAACAATGGAAATAATTTTCCCCCCTGCTAACCTATGCTGGCATAACTAAGCTTGAGCTGCGTTCCATATGCCAAAGGTGGAGTACCTTAGCCAAAAGTTACTTGCCAAATGGATACTTAGGATTTGTTTTAGCTTTGTTTAGAGTTTATAAGTTTGTCTTAATCAACATAATGGATTGATTAAATTGTGCTTGCAACTTATAATGATTAGAATAACTGTATTGGCACCATATAATTTTTGACATAGTACTTTTTTCCTGAAGCAATTTTATATACTTTGACAGTTCAGGCGGGTGGCTAATTGCTACTTTCTCATGATCTCTATTTTATCGGCAACACCAATGAGGTATGTTTATTCAAACTTGAGGT
>JAXCLQ010043433.1:0-21105 GCA_035584115.1 Cedrela odorata | reverse complement strand
TGTTTTTTTCCCCTTTTATATATCCAGCAATTAGGGCATAAGTACCGAGTTCAGGAATCACTCTAGGCCATAATAGTTGAGGATACAAAACATTTAATGATGATAATCTAATTTTATCAAAAACCAAGTATTCTTATCCAAGGGCTTACAAAAACTTTCCTTGGCTATCAATCAATGCTGCGGGCCTTGTAACTCTGCTTCTACATATATCGACAAATATTTGGCGCGACTAACACGGCTATGTGAGCCCAAACTCCGCTATAAGTCGGGAGTGTTATGTCACAATGCATATGTCACCGGCAAGTACTTTGAACCATATCACACCCAAGATCATTGTCCCACCATCATCAACTTGTTGTTTGGTCAGATGACTTTTATTAGTGGAAGCCAAGGCCCACTGATATGAATGCAGTAATGACCGCGTCTATTATTGTCAATGCACAAGCAAATCCCTTGGACTTTGCACATCTCCTAACTCACTATTTCTGATTTATGACATTGCCATTGTCGAGGAAACGGAGGGTTTCTTTCTTTAAATTAAGAAATAAAAAAAAAATCCCAATTGCGAGTAGGGAACTTGTGCAGTGCAGTGCTTTCAATAGAAAAGTTTGCCTTCTTAATAAAGAGAAATTTCGCATTAAAAATTGATTGGAAAGAGTAATGCCTTCTTTTCCAAGTACTATTTTCATTTCTGTGACATTTGACATAGTATTTCTGTATTATTTGTCAGAGTCGTCTATTTAAATTCATATTATATATTGATTAATTTACTCGCAGTTTATCTTATTATTTCTTTTCATTTGTTTTACGATTATATCTAGAAGCTCTTTTGTCTGGTATAGATTTATGAATGCATTGTTGAATAATATAAAAAAATAAAAAAATATTGAGAAAAAATTGTTTAAATACCTATTAAAATAATAAGAAGAGAAATAGCAGAGATAGATTAGTTAGAAAGAAAATAATAGACTTGAGAATTGTATTGTGTTTTAGTGATTTAAAATAAAGAGAGAGTTTGTCTTTATATAGGTAAGCTTCAAACCGTTGGGTACAATTCTTTATATACACCCAACAGTTAAGTACAATAATTTAAAGTATACATCTTAAATGTCAAATAAACTAATTGTTATTTTGTCCTCTGACAACTAGTTTTTCTTATAATTAAATGATTTAACATGGATAATCCATCAATGCCCAACATCTTCAATGGGCTTGTTATCTTCAATACTCCCCCTCAAATTGGGTTTAAACAAATTGATCAAGTTTAAAATGTCTAAAAAATTGGAGAGTTGTTGGATGCTTGGCGGTTTTGTCAAACTGTCCACAAGTTGGTTTTCGCTTCTAACGCCTACCAAGAAGATTGTTTTGTCAAGATGTTTGTTTCTCACATAGTGGCAATCCACTTCAATGTGTTTGGTTCTCTCATGAAAAATCAGATTGTTAGCTATATGCATTGCCGAAGTGTTGTCACAAAACATCTCCATTGGTTCTTCATTCTTAAGTCACAAATCTTCTATGAGGTCTTTGATTTGATCCACATAAGCTCATTTATTGTTGAAAACATTGCTATATACTCGGCTTTGGCGCTTGATTTCGCAACAACAGTTTGCTTCTTGCTTCTCCAAGTGACTAAGTTTCCTCCAATAAATGTGCAAAAGCTGGTTGTGGACTTCCTATCTTCAACGCTTCTGACCCAATCAGCATCGGTATATGCTAGGATGTTGTGATGACCATTCTTTTTAATGAGTATTCCTTGCCCAGGTGTGCCTTTGAGGTATCTCAAGATTCGATCTACCATCTCCATATGTCTTTTCTTTGGATTTGACATGAATTGGCTTACTTGATTTACTGCAAAAGAAATGTCAGGCATAATAATCGTCAAATAAATTAACTTACCTACAATTCTTTAATATTGCTTCTTATCTTCAAAAGGAGGTCCATCATCAACCAATTTGTCATCTTTTCTTTGTGGATGACCTTGGATTGGTGTTGTTGCAATCTTTCCACCAAGCTTACCTATACCTTTCAAAAGATCAAGTATATACTTCCTTTGACATAAATAAAGTCATTTACTAGACCTATTTAATTCAATTCCAAGAAAGTATTTTAATTCACCTAAATCTTTTATATCAAATGTGGATTTTAAAAAGAATTTAGCATGTTCAATTCCAATGCTATCATTTCTAGTTAGAATAATATCATCCGCATAAACAATAATAACAATAATGCCATGATTTGTATGCTTAATGAATAAAAAATGATCAGCATTACTTACACTAAAGTTTTGAGATTTAAGTGCATTATGTAACCTAGAGTACCATGCCCTAGAAGATTATTTTAAGCCATAAATGGCTTTCTTAAGTTTACACACATAACTCTTAGGTGCATCCGAAATATACCCTTGAGGAATGTCCATATAAACTTCCTCTTTCAAATTTCCTTGGAGGAAAGCATTCCTCACATCCATTTGATAAAGGTTCCACTCATAATTTGTAGCTAAAGATAACATAATTCTAATTGTATTCATCTTAGCTACGGGAGCAAATGTTTCGGTGTAATCTATTCTATAAGTTTGAGTGAAGTCTTTTGCTATAAGTCTAGCTTTGTGTTTATCAATGGAGTCATCACTCTTAAGTTTAGTTTTGTAGACCCCTTTGCACCCCACAGTTTTCTTCCCTTGAGGAAGTGAGACTAATTCCTAAGTTTTGTTTCTTTCTAATGCATCTAATTCCTCTCTCATTGCCTTTTTCCTAGTGAAAATATCTTTAGCCTCAATGTAGTTAGATGGTTCCCTAATGTCATCAATTTTGACTATAAAAGCCTTATAGTTGTTTTTGACATTGTCAAGGGTATAATAATTTTCAATGGGATGAGTGGTTACACAATTTCCATAATGATACATCCTATCTTCCATCCGCTTGTATGATGGTTGCTGAAGTCTCAAAGATCTTCTTAAAGGAAGATCTTCACTTTGTGATTCAAGAGTGGATCCTCTCTCACTGCTCTCTTGGTAGGTAGGATCACTAAAATTGTCACCTCGTGCATCTAGGTGTATTGTAGAAGACTCACTTGTTGGTTCAATTAAAGAGGGTTGAGTGTCATTTGGTTGAGTACTCTCCTCACCCGAAGGTGTATTCTCATGACTATGATCTTCACTTAAGTTTTTTATACCTTGATGAGTGAATTTATCTAGCCTTTTACTTATCACAAACATAGGTAGGGACTCCTCAAAATTCTCCTCTTTACTTATAATTTCATCAAAATAACACTTATGTTCTACAAATGTAGTGTCTCTAAAAATGTATCTTTCATTTGTAGAAGGATCAATACTTTATAAGCTTTTTTATTTGGATTATATCCTAGAAACATGCACTTGACACTTTTAGAACTAAGCTTGTCCCTAGTTTGACTTAGCAAGTGAATATAGCAAACACACCTAAAGGTTCTTAAATGATCTATTTAAAGCTTTTGATTGTATAAGATCTCAAATGATGATTTGTGTCCTAAGATTCTAGATGGAACCCGATTAATCAAATAAATGGAAGTTAGAATGGCTTTATTCTAAAAAAATTTAGGAACATTGGCATGAAACATCATTGTCCTAGTTACATCTAGAATGTGTCTATTTTTTCTTTTCGCAACACCATTCTGTTTGGGTGTGTAAGAACAAGAGGTTTGGTGGATTATTCTTTCATTAATAAGATATTATTCAAACTCATTACTAGCGAATTCACCACCATTATCCGTTCTTAATATTTTTACCTTTTTGTTAAACTATATCTTAATTAAACTAACTAGTTCTTTAAAACACTTAAAGGTATATGATTTCTTCCTAAGTAGATAAACCCATGTGAATCTTGATTTGTGGTCAATAAATGTCACAAAGTACCATTATGAGATTTAAGAAGTGAAGACCATAAATCAGAATGAATTAATTCAAAAGATTCATTGTAAATAGTTTTCGAATTTACAAAAGGAAGCTTAGTGTGTTTTTTAATATTACATGCTTTACATGATTTAAAGTCACTAAACTTTAAGTTTGGAACTACTTTACACAAGATATTACTAAGTGGGTGTCCTAATCTTCTATGCCAAGTGTCTTCTAGATTATGTTCCGAATCTACTTTGAAAGCTTGATTGGTATCATCTAAAAAATATAGGCCACTTCTAAAGCTGTCTTTACCAATTATCTTCCCGGTTGTAATTTCCTGAAAAAAAAATACCTTATTAGGTTCAAATATAACTCAACAATTCATTTATTGTGTGAGTTTACCAACCGAAAGTAAGTTTGATGAAAAACTAGGCATGTACATACCTTTAGTGATTTTAGACAAAATTTTAAATTCACTTATTCCTCTAATTGGTATTTCCTTCCCATTTGCTATTTTAACATTCCTAGAACTAGATGTATCATGCATTCTAAATGCTTTGTTTCTAGTTCTAAACATATGATTTGATGCATCGGAATCAATAATCCGTGAATCATCATAAGAATTGGAAACCATACCATGAGAAGTATTTGGCAAGTGAGATTGAAGAAGCTTTGCCAAACCATTAAGTAGAGTTGATTGTTTGTTGCTCACAGTTGCATTTTGAGCTTTTGGTTGAGATGCTCTATTCTTTGTCTTGGTGTTGGTCTTGTGATGAGGATACAAAGTCGAACACCTTCCTTTTTCATGGCCGAATAGGTTGCAATGCTCACATTTCTTACACTTCTCCTTAAAATGATGGAATTTGTTGCATTGTTGCATCTTCCCATTTCTTAACTCAGCTTATCTCTTTGAGCACTTAAACCACTTTCTTTCTCATTTTCTTCAACTACATAGCTTTTTTCTATTTTAGTTGAATTCTCCTTGGCCATCTTTCTTTGTGCAGACTCTTTATTTACCATGCCAACCACTTGCTTAAACTTTAGTAGCTTATCACTTCTTAAAATATGATTCCTCAAATCATCATAAAAACTTCCAAGGCTCATTAGGTAAGAATATACCATATCATCATTTGCCCTTATTTGAAGCTCTAGAGGATCAGTTGTATATGGCCTTAAAGACCGAAGCTCATCAAAAGCACCCTTCATTTTGGTATTATGCGTCATGGGATCATCATTTCCGAGAGTTGAATGGTTAATGAAATGCTTCAACTCGTAGATTCGCATCACATTGCTTTCATTACCATATTGTAGAGCAATTAAATCTTACAAGATCTTAGAGTTCTTAACATTGCAAAATGCATCAACAATTTCCTCACTCAAGGAGTTTAGAATCCATGAGAATACTAGGTTGTCATTGTAAGCCCAATCTTTATACTCATCACTAGAGATGTCTATTGGAGTTTCTTTCTTTTCATTGATGTAGTCAAGTGCTCTCCTTGCACTAAAAGCTCTTATTGCTACATTCTTCCAAGTGGAATAATTTTTTCCATTTAACAAATGAAGGTGAGCTTGAGTGTAGTATTTTCATCGGTATCTACACCCCTCAAAGCCTTCTTACTTGTCTCAGTGTTACTAGAAAACTCTCCTTGAATTGCACCTTGAGCCATTATCAAAGGTGTCGCAAGTGTGTTTTTAAATTACACCTTAACAAGAATAAAAAAGAAGAAGAAGATTTCAACCTAGATGCTTAGCAACCTTGCTCTGATAACATATTGAATAATATAAAAGAATAAAAGAATATTGAGAAGAAGTTGTTTAAACACTAATCAAAATAATAAGACATACACAAAATTAAAAGAAGAGAAATAAGAGAGATAGATTAGCTAGAGAGAAAATAAAAGACTTGAGAATTGTATTGTGTTTTGATGATTTAAAACAAAGAGAGAGCTTACCTTTATATAGGCAAGCTTCAGATGGCTAGGTACAACCCTTTATATGCACCCAATAGCTAGGTACAATAATTTAAAGCATAAATCTTAAATGTCAAATAAACTAGTTGTTATTTTATCCTCTAGCAACTAGTTTTTCCTATAATTAAATGGTTTAACATGGATAATCCGTCAATACCCAACATCTTCATCCATTCCCAACATCTTCAATGGGCTTGTTATCTTCAATATGCATAACCATGTAATTGGTTTCACAAATTTGCTTTTAATCCTTGCTTATACGCTTATAAGAATCAGTGGTTTTGCAAATGGCCAGGAGTGTGATGACATCACAGGGAATTTCGCAACTAGTAGTACCTATATCAAAAATCGCAATGTCATCCACTCATCTCTGGCTTCTAATATAACAATCAATGGCAGTTTCTACATTGCTACCATTGGCCAAGACCCCTACAAAGTTTATGCACTTACACTTTGCAGAGGAGATTCTTCTCCAGAGTTGTAACTCCACCATTATAGTCCTCTGGTAAGGCCTTTCTCCCATGGTAATGAGTAGTTAATGAGTAGTTGCACTATTGCTCCGAAACTATAGAGGGCGGTCTTGGAAGGTCTGAGTCTACAATGCATATATGCAGACATACAAGACGACGACTAAAACTAAGTACATGTTTTTGGAATTACGTTAAGGATTCATTAGACTCGATTATATTATTTTAAAAAGACTAAGTTAGACGGGATTGGACTATATTATAATAAATTAAATACAAATTTATATTATATTTAGTGTAATAAGTATTATAATGTATTATAAGTTAACATATTTAATATAGCGACCGATTGAATTATATTAATATTTAATACATAATAAATAAAAAAGAGTATATATATTAATATAGTTATTTTTATGATTTACATAATAAGATCACTATTTTTATTGATTAATCATTAATTTAAATTTTTATTTTCAGATCTCCCGTAAATAGTTACTTAAATTGTGATAGTAATAACAATGGGTTTTTGACCTTGTTGGGTCTAGTCTAGTATGCATAAAGCCAAGAAGAGTGAAGGTTCAGAATGGTCTTGCAGGCAAAGACGGACAGTGTTTCGAGACCAACGGCCACTCGAGGAGAGTTATTCGAGTGGTAAGGAGCTCAGGCCTTGTCAAGGGTTAGGACTTGATAAGAGAAGAAGAGGTCTCAAGTCAGCATCATAATAATAAAAGGGGATGACGAGGACTTTAGAAGTAATAGAAGCTGAGACCTTTCAAAATCATCAGGAAGCTTGGGTTAAACCTTATATCGAGGACACGCCATAAAGATCTCAACCATAACATACAAGGGTCTTGGCCACAGCTTATAAAGGTCTCTGACATGCAGCACCAGAGCTCATCTTAGATGGACAAAAATCCCAAACAAAGATTTTCGAGACCTCACTATAGCTACGTATTAGTGAAAGATTCATCTTTTTCCCATATGTTCCCGGATTATTCTATAATAAGGATTCTTGTCAAATTAAGCTTCTTACATAATAAGAATCCTAAGAATACAATCCCATAAAATCTGGAAGCCGATGCTTAATTTAAGAAATCTCTATGATTCTCGCGCAGTGAGACATTGATTGCCAGATTTCACAAGATTCTACCATATTAAGGAGATGATGACATCTATAAAAGAAGACTAGCAACAACCAAGTACGACTACTGAAATTTTGACCAAGAAATATTATAATTCTCCTTTAACTCTTTCTCCTAAAAAAATTCATAAGTAAAATCCTAACTTAAGCATCGAAGTGGAGAAGAAGAAGATCATTGCTGGTGCACAGAGCCCAAGGAAAGATTTTTGTTGCATCAACATCTAATGCCAACTATGAGGACATGAACAAAAAGTTAGAAACAACTACAAAAAGGAAAACACGGCTATTTCGAGAACGTATGTAACAAGAAACTAAGCAACAATAAGAGGGAATCCTTACGACAATGTCATGAATGAGAATACGGCTGTTAATCAAGATATTGGCGATCAATCGCCACTGTTAGAAGACGCGAACCGTAATTCAGAAGCTTCGTCGTTGCACCAACTCTCTCCTCGTCTGGAGACAGCAGAAACAGCCTGGTTAACCAAAAGGTTGGTTGAGAATGAAAAGTAACATGCGGAAAAGAATAGGTAGATTAAAGCTTTGGTGGAGGAAGTAGCACAAATGAAGAAGATGCTCCAAGCTGGTTCCCCAGCATTAAAGACGCCCAAACCAGTGTAAGCTGTTGAGAACAGTGTGCCGGATGCAACGCATACAAATTGCCTAACCAAGCATCGACAAAATACCACCAGAAGAAAATACACTGCCGTAAAGAAGGGAAAAGGAAAGATTTATAGCTATCCCTTCAAAGAGCCGTGAGACGATAATAATGCTGCTAAGCTCTATGACAAGCCGCCACCGATATTTGAATATCCATTTGATGATTTGGCGATGATTCGTAAAAAGGGATAGTGCCATGGCCCTGACCAGGAAGATATGAGAGTGTTTTTAGATCAAAAATGGCAAAGTGAAGGCTCTGTACGAAGCCCGTCCCAAAGGAGGAGATCTAGGAAAGATGCTGATCGAGTTGAGAACTTAGAAGTCTTTGTTCGAAAATTGGTCGAGGAGTTGGAGAACCAAAAAAAAAGGAGGGGTAAATGAGGGGCGATTATACGCTAAAGATAAGATTTTATTCAAAATCTTCTTTTGCCTGAAGATTATTGGACCTCGTTCTTCCTCAAAAGTTTAAGATGCTCCAAATCAACCCTTTCACAAGCAAGACCAACCCATCACTATATATGGATTTATTCAGAGAAATGATGTTAATCTAGGGGTTGGATGAATCTCATATATGCCGTTAGTTTTCGCTAACTCTGGAAGAACAAGCGAGAAAATGGTTCACCAGTCTGACACTTGGCAGCATCAGTAACTTTGAACAATTGTATGGAGTCTTTGTGGATGAGTTCAAAGGCGCTACCGTCAACCTCAAGACTTTGAGCTTACTGCTGCTCATAAAGTAAAGAGAGAATGAAAGCCTCAAGAGCTTTGTTAAAAGATAACATGATGAAGTGATGGAATTAGGGACTTATCATCATTCCTTACCTCTAGAAGGTCTCAGAAAGGGTCTGCGAGTAGATCGAGGATGGTACGCTGTGCAAAAGCCCTCTGTTACCACTTATAAAATGGCTAGAAGAAAGTTTTTGAATGAGATCGAGATTGAGGATCAGATTGCTCTCAAGATAAATGAAGAAAAAATTTTCGAACCACGATTTCTCGAAGAGACCCGAAATCTTAGAATCGATCCAAGAAGAAGACACAATGACAGGAGAAACTTCTGCAATCTTAACAAAAAAAGTAGAAGAGGTCAAGGCCGGAACGAGACAATAGGGGAAAGAGATAATTTTCATCCCAAAGGGTATCACTCACTTGGAAGAGACGACGCAATAGGAGTAACTCATGTTCAAAGAGATCAAACTTTCACTCCTTTGAAATCCTCACTCTCACAGGTTTAGAAGGAGATCACAAGACGAGGAATTATACTGGTAGAACCTTGCCCCCTGAAGGCCAAACTGGTGAGAGAAGTCAAGAATAAGTTTTACGAGTTCTACTAAAGTGCTTGACATCTAATGGACGAATGTTTTGACCTCAGAAGTCAGGTGAAAATATTGATCTGGAACAATTATTCACAAGATTTAGTAGCTAGAGGGAAGATGGAGCTAGAGTCTCAAATTAGGAAACCAAACACAGATAGAGATGAGAAGAAAACACTAGTGATCTCAGGTGGGACAACATTGGCTGGGAGTTTGAACAGATCAATGAAGAATTATTCTAAATACTTCATGCCTAAAGCCTCTTCGGATATCCATATCATTAATTTCTGAGCTGAGAAGAAATAAAAACTCGCTTCTGTACCTATTATGTTCATAGACGAGGACGAAGTGGTAGTGCATTACCTACATGATGATGCATTGATAGTAACCTTGATGGTGGGAACGACTCAGGTCAGTCGAATTTTGGTGGATATAAGGAGTTCGGCTAATATTATTTTCAAAGAAACTTTAAATTCTCTGAGGATTAAATATCTAAGACTCAGACTTTCCAAGACCACATTTTATAGTTTTGGAGCAATAGTGCAACTACTCATTACCATGGGAGAAAGGCCTTACCAGAAGACTACAATGGTGGAGTTACAAGTGGTCGACCGCAAAATGCCCTACACCATGATTCTCGGGAGATCTTTCCTCTGAACCACGAAGGCAGTAGAAAGCATACACTATCTGAAATTGAAATTTTAAGTAGGAGAGGGAATCGAAATTATCAAAGGAAACCAAAAAGAGGTTCGATCATGCTTTACAGTTTCTTCCAATAGCTCATACTGCCTGTCAAAGTGCTCATGGAGGGATGTCCTAAAAGCTAATAAAGAAGACTCACGGGATAAGCTAATTGCGAGGAGACTTGAGCAAGACGACAAACCGTCGACCTTAGAACAGGCGGGAGAACTCGAGTCTATCATTTTGAATTAGGAGTTGTCTTAGAGAATGATTAAAATTGGTGCCCAACTCCCAAAAGAGTTGAAGTCCAAACTCAAGGATATCCTGAGAAAACTCATGGATGTGTTTGCATGGTCTCATGAGAACATGCCAGGTATCGACCCGCGAGTAATCTCTCATCGACTCGCTATCAATCCCCAACATAAACCAATGAAGCAGAAAAAGAGATCATTCAATGTAGAAAGAAGAGAAGCAGTACACACTGAGGTCAATAAGCTGATGAAAGCAAAATTCATCAAAGAAGTGCACTACCCAGAGTGGGTATTGAATGTAGTAATGGTCAAGAAGGGTAACGGGAAATGGAGAATATGCGTAGACTTCATAGTTCTAAATAAAGCTTGTCCTAAAGACAATTTTCCCTTCCCTCGGATCGATTAATTGGTAGACTCAATAGCTGGTTATGAACTGTTAAGCTTTATGGATGCGTTCTCGGGATATAATCAAATCAGAATACACGAATCGGACTAGGAGAAGATGACATTTATTACCGACCAGGGATTGTACTGCTCTATAATAATGCCCTTCGGGTTGAAAAATGTTGGAACTACCTTCCAAAGGCTAGTCAACCAAGTCTTCAAACCACTGATAGGAGAGACCATAGAGGTATACGTGGATGACATGATTACCAAGTTTCAAAAGGCTCGAGACCACCCCAAGCATTTAGAAGAAACATTTTCCTACTTAAGCAAGTACAAAATAAAGTTAAATCCCGAGAAATGTACATTCGGAGTTCAGGCTGGAAAGTTCCTCGGGTATATGGTTAGCGAGTGTGGCATTGAAGCTAATCCACAGAAGATTAAGACCATATTAGATTTGAAGTCCCCATCCAACCTTAAAGAGCTCCAGAGTTTGACGGGGCGATTAGCAGCGCTGAGTAGGTTCATATCCAAAGCTACCAACAAATGCTTTCCTTTCTTTCAGATCATGAAAAAAGGAAAGATGATTGAATGGACAGTGGAATGTGAACGCAATTTTCAAGAGTTAAAGCAATATCTTGCATCCCCACCCCACCTGACGAGACCTGAAATCAGAGAAACGTTATACCTATACCTTGCGGTGAGTGACCATTTAGTAAGCTCAGTCTTTGTGAAAAAAGATTCCAAGAAGGTTCATCGTCTCGTCTATTACACCAGCAAGGCACTATTAGATACCGAAACGAGATACTCGCCGCTAGAGAAGCTAACACTAACGTTGGTGGTGGTAACCCAAAAGCTTAAACCCTACTTCTAAGCTCATCAAGTTGTGGTACTAATGAACCAGCCGCTAAGATAGATCTTACATCGGCCAGACCTCTCAGGTCAATTGATCAAGTGGCCTATTGAACTTAGGGAGTATGACATCATCTACAAGCTTAGGAAAGCGACTAAGGGTTAGACTTTGGCAGATTTCGTCGCTGAAAGACCGATGTCTGAACACTTCCTCGTCTACCAAATCGCAGAACAGCCTTCTAACTGAGAAGATCCGATCACCTCAAACAAAGAAGTGGCGATTTAGAGTCTCTTCGTTAATGGAGCTTCAAACGCTCATAGAGGAGGAGCTGGTGTGGTCCTTGTAAGTCCAAGAGGGATTGAGGTAATGTATTACTTAAAGTTTGATTTTAAGGTTACCAATAACGAGGCGAAATACGAAGCGTTGATTGCAGGGGTCAAGTTAGCTCTGACTCTAAGAATCATAAGTCTCAGCATCCACTATGATTCTCAACTAGTGGCCAGCCAACTAGACGAACAATTCCAAGAGAGAGAAGGTAATATGCAGGCATTCTTGGAGAAAGCTAAGCAATTACTGAGTGCATTAAAGATTGTTAAAATCAAATAGATTCCGAGAGCTGAAAACTAAAAGGCAGACATATTAGCGAAGCTGGCCCCTACCTTTAAAGGAAGCATTCCCACCCCAGTCCCAATAAAGGTACTAGAGCAAAGAAGCACTGAAGCTGAAGACCACCTACATCATGTATCTCAATTAAATCCACACCACTGCTGGATCAATGAGATAAGATTCTATATTAAGGATGGCAAGCTTTTGCCAAACAAGGAAAATAAAAAAACAGGTCAGCGAGGTATATTATTATTGATAGAAAGCTATACAAGCAGGGATATAGCGTTCTCTATCTAAAATGCCTAAGACCTGAGGAAGCAGCACGAATCCTAGAGGAAATCCATCACAGAATATTCGGTGAACATGGGGGAGCCCGGGCTATGACTTTTAGAGTGTTGAGACAAGGGTATTACTGGCTGACACTTTTTTGAGATGCAATACAGATTGCTAAAACTTGTCATGAGTGTCAAATGCATGATTGCATTCCGAGACAACCCCCAGAGAAGCTAACCTCATTGACGAGCCCTTAGCCATTCTCCTAATGAGGGCTCGACTTAATTGGACCACTGCCACAAGCTCGAGCAAACACAAAGTATGATGTTGTAGCTATCGACTACTTCACAAAGTGGGTAGAAGTGGAACCCTTGACAGCAATCATGGAGAAAAGAGTCACTACGTTCGTCAATCATAACATCATCTACAGGTTTAGAGTATTTCAAGTGCTGATCACAGATAATGGAAAGCAGTTTGACAACGTAAGCTTCAGGGAATTCTGCTCAAATTTTGCAATTAACCTCAGATTTGCAACTCCAGCTCATTCTAAAGCCAATGGACAAGTGGAGGCAGCTAATAAGGTCATTAAAAAATCCTTCAAAAAGAAGCTCAAAGAGCACAAAGGTGCATGGATTGACAAACTTCTTAAGGTTCTTTGGGCGTACTAAGTCACTCCTATGGTTGCTACAGAAGAAACTCCCTATACCCTAGCTTTTGAATGTGAGGTGATGATTCCGATCAAGGTCAGCATACTAACTTTTCGAGTTAGCAATTACGACGAGACGTCGAATAATGAGAGCTTACGCTTGGAATTAGATCTATTGGAAGAAAAATGGACCTAACTATGATAAAGGCCACGACCCACCAACAAAAAGTAGCGAGGAATTACAACAAGCATGTTCTGCATAGTTCGTTTTAATTAGAAGAGTGGGTCTTGAGACAAGTGACCTTGAACACTAAGGTTTTGAGAGAGGGTGTTCTAAGAGCAAACTGGGAAGAACTTTATAAATTCATTCAAGTCCTCAGACCTGGAGTCTACAAGTTGGAATCCTTCAATGGAAACTGAGTCCGAAAACCCTAGAATGTCGAACGCTTGAAGTTGTATTACCCTTAAAGGCATCAAAAAATTTGTAACATTTTCCTAAAATTCAATAAATATATTTTTTTCTTCAGCTCCAAGAATGGTCTACAAGTAAAGGTCCAAGACTCTGTATTGAAACGTCTCAAGGTAATCTCCTCTCGAAGCCCAAGTATGGGTGACACAATTCCCAGAAGTCAGCTTATTAATCACCCAGAGGTAATAGTATCATCAGCTCAAACAAGCCCTGAGCACGGTCTGGGAATGTACAAAAGCAAAAGAGATTCTCTAGTGGTCACATCAAAATGTCTTGAAGTAATCTCCTCTCGAAACCCAAGTATGGGTGACACAGTTCCCAGACATCAGCTTATTAATCGTCCTGAGGTAATAGCATCCTTAGCTCAAACAAGCCCCGAGTAAGTTCTCAGATACCATAAGAGTGAAAGAGGTTCTCGGATGACTACCCTCAAACGTCTCAGGGTAATCTCTTCCCAAAGCTCTAGAATAGTTGACACGGATCCCAGATGTTAGCTTGTTATTCCCCCCTAAGCGATAGTATCCCTAGCTCAAACAAGCCTCGAACTTGGTATAAGGAAAGACCAGAGTCAAAAAAGTTATCAGACGACTAATGCAAAACATTTCAACGAAGTCTCGGACATGAGCAAACCTTAAGTGAAAAAAGCGCAATTCTGCCACATGGGATAAGTAAAGTTAATATGTAAAGGATGGTCAGCTTATGATGTCAAGTCAATGTTAGCAGATAATGCAAGTTCGTAAGATAAACAAGCACTACATGAGACTAATCAGTGAAAGTAAAAGAGAGCAGAGCCAAAGGAAAATAGAATATTAGGAGTTTCAAACGAAAATTTCATTAATCGGCAAAAGTATTACATTTAAAAGAAAAACTAAAAAACTAAACTATTTCTACAGTTTTGTCGGTTGCGAGGTCAGTTGGAGAAGTTGTTGGGTCAGTTGGATTCACAACCTCAGCAGCAGAGACCTCTACGGGACCAGTCGCAACAGCTGCAAAGAGCTCGGCAGATGGGCCCGTGACAGATTCTATTGGAGGCACGTATATGGTTTTAAAGTTAGGGTGCTTCTCCCCCTCAGGAAGCACCCAACTAAATTTTTTCCCAACTGGGACAGGGACCTAGCCCCCCAAGGCCTCATATAGCCAGCCTAAGTCCAAGTCAGGGTAGTGACCCTAGAGCGTCTCACAAGTTAGATCAATGTTGTCATTGACCTGCTCGTAAAGCAAATCCCCCATTTTGGCATCGTCCTCCTTAACCCTCATGGCCAGAAAGAATTACCTTTTCTTCTCGACATCCAAGCTCTCTCGTAGCTCTTCACACGCCTTATTCATGCTTTAAAGGAGCGCTTCCCCCTCCTCCTTTAAGCTATCCAGCTCGGACCTCAGAGCCTCCACCATCCTGCTCGCCTCGGACTAAGACGACTTAGTTGTGGTCATCCTCATCTAAAGCTCCTCTCGCTCTCGGGCCATTATTCTAAGGGAGGACTCATATTTATTCCTCTCGACCGCCAGGTTTTTCTCCACTTTCTTTACCTTCCTCTTAGCCTCTGAAGCCCGAGAATAATCGCCCGTGAGGGCGCCATGTTGTAGCATGGTCGAGTAGAAGAGCTGAAAAAGCATCAATAATTACCAAAGAACAAGATATAAATATTTTTTGTTACACAAAACCAAGAGGGAATACTTACCCGACCCAGCCACTTTAGCTAAAAATTCAGCAACGATTCTCCTAAGAGCCCAGCGATGTCCTTAGAAAATTTGTTGCTAATACTCTGAACTTGCAAGTTGATGCAAGGGAGGAAGTGCTCAAATAATCTCCGCTTCTCCTCGGGGAGGTCCTCAAGAAAAAGTTCCCACGATCTGATCGACTCCTTATCAGCCTGGCCAAACATCTGTTTCTTCTTCTTCACCCTTTCCCCAAAAGCATCATTCATTGTCTTGCGCTTGCCCTTGTCAGCAGGGGGAGCTGGGGGGAGAGGTGTTGGATCTCGAATTACTACCCCCTTAGTGAAGGTCTTAGAGCGAGTCAAGTTGGAGGCGCTAGTAGCCTTTAAAGCTCCCAAAGCCTTGGCTGGACCTTTTTGGGTGGCCTTTGGCTGTTAAGGAGCTTTCCCTGCCCTTTTTTCCTTGGCAAGTCTCTGCAAGACTTTAAAGGGATCTGAAGCATGGTCTTTAGAAGCCATCACGCCTGCACAAGCAAGTAAAGGCAGTGTTAGACGTTGTAATCCTAATATAAGCATATGGCTTCAAAGAAGTTACCTTGTAGGATAGCCTTTTCTGAGACTATTTGGCCCTTAGATACCTAAAAATCTACAAGGCCAGATGCGAGTATCTGATTTCCAAGAGTAGAAGGCTCTGATCAAAAGTTAAAGAGATGGCTAATCTCACCCTCTTCTGGCTGAGAAGATTTAAAGTAGGCATACCATTCCAAATCATTGCTTCCCCAAAAGCTCTCGGCATATGGAAATAGGGAGTGGGATTCCAGTTACCTCCAACAAAGAATCACTTCTTCTTCTAGTTCTTATTGGATGTAGGATTACCGATGATAGGGTTCATCTTGCCAAGACAGTTTTAGAGGTAAAATCACCCACGACTATTTATAGGGTTCCTTTTTAATATATACAGATATTCAATCTCCTCGAGAGAGGGATCAAGGTCCGAGACTTGATGCCACAGAACGTGCAGGCATGCTAAAATCCTTCAACTGTTCAAGTTTAATTGGTAAGGAGGGATGTTAAAGGAAGCGAGGATTCTAGTAAAATAACTATGGATGGGAAGCTTAACACCTATATGGAAGAATTCTTTATTAAAAGCTATCTCACCCTTTAGAGGGCAGCTTGGAAGCTCATTTGCTTCAAGGACCCTCAGATAAACCCCCTCAGGAATTCTATATAATCTAGTGTATACCTCTAAGTCTGTTTCGGTTAGGATTGAGGTAAATTTGTCTGCCTTGAAGTATGTTAGGTCTCGTCTCACCAGGGTAAGGGAGGTAACTGGGACGATGGCTTGTTCCTCATCGGAGTTGTTTCCCTCAGAAGTTATTTTCTATTTTTACAGAAGAAAAATGAAGGGTTAAAGGCCATTACCGACAACTCAAGAGGATTAACCTAAAGGTCTCTAAATCTAAGAATATGTCTACTCAGTTCCCTAATCGATCAAATATAACACAAAATCAACTACAAAAGAGTGAAAGAAAAAAAAATGAGATGTACTATTAATGATTAAAGAACTTGAAATTGTCTAAGGCTTGAAACCAAGTTACTGCTGTTGTTTTACTATTGAAATCGTTTGCAAAGGAAAATTGACGGCATAAAGGTAAAGAAAGAAATGAAAAGGTGAATGGTGGGGTATTTAAAGGGAAGGAAGAACCCCAATAGCCGATACTCGTTATAGAACAAGGGGTAGGATGTTGCCACGTCAAGGTAAAAGCTGAGAGGATACGTCTTATTAATGAAAAATGAGGCGGCCATCATTAGGGATAGTTATATCTCTTGGGGTCCGAAACTGAGACGACGACTTGTTCCTCATCGAAGTTGTTTCCCCTAGAAGTCATTTTTTGTTTTTACAGAAGAAAAATAAAGGGTTAAAGGTCATTATCAACAACTCAAGATGATTAATCTAAAGGTCTTTAAATCTAAGAAGATGTCTACTCAATTCCCTAATCGATCAAATATAACACAAAATCAACTACAAAATAGTGAAAGAAAAAAAAAATGAGATGTACTGTTAATGATTGAAGAACTTGAAATTGTCTAAGGCTCGAAACCAAGTTGCTGCTGTTGTTTTACTGTTGAAATCGTTTGCAAAGGAAAATTGACAGTGTAAAGGTAAAGAAAGAAGTGAAAAGGTGAATGGTGGGGTATTTAAAGAGAAGGAAGAACCCCAATAGCCGATACTCGTTATAAATCAAGGGGTAGGATGTTGCCACGTCAAGGTAGAAGCTAAGAGGATACGTCTTATTAATGAAAAAGGAGGCGACCATCATTAAGGACAGTTAGATCTCTTAGGGTCTAAAACGTTAAAATCCCAAGAGTCAGTCATCATCCACCACGTTTTGAAAACGAGCGGACTCCCAGTTGAGCATTTAATTGTGATAAGCAGACGCGTCTCTTTAGAACCGTCACCTTTAGTTTTAATTAAAAAACAGTTGTTTTTAACTAAAACTAAGGGCTTGATGTTGGGTATAGTCCAGTATGTATAAGGCTCAGAAGAGTGAAGACCCGGAATGGTCTTGCAGGAAGAGACGGACAGTGTTTCGAGACCAACGACTACCCGATGAAAGTTATCCAAGTGGTAAGAAGCCTAGGCTTTGTTAAGGGTTAAGACTTGATAAAAGAAGAAAATGTTTCGGGTTGGCATCATAGTAATAAAAAGGGATGGCGAGGACTTTAGGAGTAATAAGAGTCGAGACCTTTCAAAATCATTAGGAGGCTCGGGTCAAACCTTATCTCGAGGACAAACCATAAAGATCTTAGCCATAACATACAAGGGTCTCGGTCATAGCTTATAAAGGTCTCGGACATGCAGCACCGGAGCTCATTTTAAATTAATAAAAATTCCAAACAAAGATTTCTGAGATCTCACTACAGTTACGTATAATAAGGATTTATCTCTTTCTCATACATTCCCAGATTATTCTATAATAAGGATTCTTGTCAAATTAAGTTTCTTATATAATAAAAATCATAAGGATACAATCCCACAAGATTCAGAAGCCGATGCTTAAACTAAGGAATCTCTGTGATTCTCGTGCAATGAGATACTGATTACTAGTTTTCACAGGATTCTACCATATTAAAGAGACGATAACATCTATAAAAATAGAATAGCTACAACCAGGTACGACTACTGAAATTTTGACTAACAAATATTATAATTCTCATTTATTTCTTTCTACTAAAAATATTCATAAGTAAAACCATGACTTAGTATCAGAGGGTTTTCGCTGGACAACAGGCATTTTACCCCCATAGCTTTCCATTGTGATCGCAGGTTACGAAAGCAATCAAGTGGAGAAGAAGATGATCGTTGCTGGTGTACAGAGTCCAAAAAATGATTTTTGCTGTATCAACAGACCTATGTAGTTCAAAAATACACTCCATTTATATTTATGGCTCAGCCACCAAATGTGTTATATTTGAGACTAATTATATATTTTTCGGACAAAAATAGCATTCTTTATTAGTTGTCTGTTAAACTTAAAACTTTGAAGTTGAAATTTTTTGTTTCATTGCAATTTTTTATGTAAATTTTGAAAAAGAGTCAGTGAATTTTTAAAAAAATAGTTAAAAACCAGTTTATGAGTGATTCGGTGCCAATTTATTTACTTTGATTTAGATTTTTTTGTATAAATTTTGAGGTTTAGAGAGAATCAACGAAAAAAAATATGAATATCTTATTCTCTCATTAAATATCATATTTTCTCAATGAAATTTCATTTTTACTCGGTAAAATTTATCTTCTCTAAATGAAATCTTATTTTTCCTCGTTAAAATTCATTTTTCTTCTATTAAAGATGGAATTCATCGAGAAAAAATAAATTTCATTATGGGAATATGATATT
This sequence comes from Cedrela odorata, assembly GCA_035584115.1. Taxonomy (NCBI): domain Eukaryota; kingdom Viridiplantae; phylum Streptophyta; class Magnoliopsida; order Sapindales; family Meliaceae; genus Cedrela; species Cedrela odorata. The sequence continues at coordinate 1,966 of JAXCLQ010043433.1, read as the reverse complement.
CATAGAGTGAGTAGGATATTCATTAAAAAAAAGAATTAAAAGTAAAATTATTCGAATAACATACTTTTGATCTCAAGTATAAAATTTTTTATTCCAAAATTAAAAATATAATTGAACTAAAAAATTAAGCTACCCCAATTAAAAATCCAATAACAATATTACGAAATAACCCAAATGGACAGTAACAGCGGAAAGTGAAAATGGATGCGGACATTTATAATTATTTATTTATAAAATAAATAATAATTAAAATATTTTAATATATAATATTATTTTAAATTAAAAAAACATAAAGATTGTTGTTGATCAGTCCAACTCTGCATTACTTTAAAAAAGTAATGCAGACTAGCCCCTTTCAAACGCTAGCCAAAATATTTTTAGATGTACGTATGCCCACGACTCTCTCTCAGAAGCCTCCTCACTCTTTCTATTGTAAAGGGCAATAATTGAGGACATTGAAAAGTCATCACAAGGAATATAGATACGTGTGTGTGGAAGTGATAAGCTACTTCCGGCTATGAACACCTCTCTTCTGTAAAATATAGTACGCTGGTTCTTCTTCTTGTGACTCTTTAACTGGTTAAGATATGGGAGTCTTTAACCATACAACAGCTTTTTCAAATTTACTTTGTTTCGTTTATTATATCTTCGTAAGTATCAGTATTACCACAGGGCAGACATGTTGCAACACTGGAAACTTCACTAGTAGTAGTAACTATGGTAAAATTCTCAACCTCTTTCTCACAACTCTTGCTTCTAATGTAAGTCTAAGCGGCGGTTACTACACTTCCACCATTGGCAAGGATCCCGACAAAGTTTATGGTTTTACACTTTGCAGAGGAGATACTGATCCTGCATCTTGTGCTAGCTGCGTTAATTTGACAATTTATGATATGATGACCAACTGTCCAAACCAAAAAGAAGCAATTTCATGGAGAGATATGGATTTTCGATGCGTCTTGCACTATTCAAATCGTTCGATCTTTGGAAAACTAGAGCTTGAACCTATGAAATATGGCTATAATCCGAATAATATCACATCAAATATGACACAGTTTGATAAGATCTGGGGGAGTTTGATGGATCGCATATTGGTAAGAGCTTCTTCGGGCACTTCAAAGCGCAAGTATGCGACTGAAGAAGTAAACTTGACACAGTCTGAAACGATTTATGCACTAATGCAGTGTACTCCAGATATATCCCGGAGTGATTGTGAATTTTGTCTACATCAGTATATGGGTTATTTGCAGAGTTGCTGCTATGGGAAGAGAGGAGGTTATGTTCTGGGACCTAGCTGTATATTTCGCTGGGAATTGTATCCCTTCTATAAAGCTTCTGTTGCTGCTTTATCACCATCTCCTCTCAGTGGACCCAGAATTAGTCCTCCGTCGTCAACTAATACCAAAGGTATTTTTTCGCCCGATGACGTTAATTAACCGATACAATAGATTTTATTAGTATTTCACTAATATTCAATTTTATCATTGGTTATGATTTGTGTAGACAAAGGAGGAATTGTATCTGGAACTGTTATAATCATTGTTGTCTCTACAATTATTTTCATCGGGGCACTTGTTGCCTTGATCGCTTGTGTCATTGTACGAAGGTGGAAGCAAAAGCAAGAGAGAAAAGGTTAGTTAAATAATGCTAATAAAACAATGACTTTGTAAATAGTTGGATTGTGGAAATAGAGAAACAATATTCAGCTATAGAAGCTGCCTTTGTATTTTCTGAGAAAATAATTTTTATTTTTCTTTTTGGTATATATGCATTTGCTAACTTGTCACTATCGTTAAGATGTGGATGAAATGGATACTGCGGAATCCTTGCGCTTCGACTTCAGCACCATCAGAGATGCAACAAATGGCTTTTCCGCTGAAAGTAAGCTTGGACAAGGTGGATTTGGTACTGTTTACAAGGTATACTTGAGCACTAACACATGAAAAAGAGTACCAACTGTTATTTA
>JAXCLQ010043422.1:1947-21111 GCA_035584115.1 Cedrela odorata | reverse complement strand
CGCTATCTTCTTCCCTAAGCTCTTATCTCCATAAGCCATAAAACCCCTCAAGATTGATGACTACACGCTTGCATCTGCCTTATAAGGCATCTGTTCGATTAGATTGACTGCTACTTCAATATGGCCAGCCTGAGCAAAAAGATCAACCATGCAAGAATAGTGTTCAATCTCTGGATCAATATGATAGCCCTATCTTATTGCATTGAACCGTTTCCATCCCTCTTTTACTAGTCCACAATGATCACATGCAAACAAAACTACTGTAAAAGTAATATTAGCGGGTCTTATACCAGTGTTCCTCATTTCATTGAACAAAGCCACGATTTCATATCCTTTACCATGTGTAGCATAACCCATCAACATTGAATTCCAAGAGATTTCGTCTAATTTCATTATTACCTCAAATAATTTTTATCCATTTTCAACAAAGCTACACTTGCAGTAGAAATTAACAAGGGAGGTAGAAATGATATGATCATATTCAAGTTTAGTGATAGTAACTTTAGCAAAAACCTATTCACCAAGTTCAAGTGAAAAAATACTAGCACATGCACTGATCACACTGGCCAGGCTAAGCTTGTCCATTCTCAAGTCTAACTTATTTATCTTGCAGAACAGATCTAATGCTTTAATTGGACAACCATTTTGGCTAAATCATTGAATTCCATGATATCAAACTTATATTTGGCATAGTCTTAAAAATCTGTTTCGCATCTTCAATTCTTCCAAAATTGGAATATATAGTAATCATAATATTAAGCAAGATTGTATCATAGACTTTGAGCTCACCAAATAATTTGCAAGCATCATTCGGCATTCCACACTTGGAAAATGCGTCAACCAAAGCACTAGCAACAATAACATTGTCAATTACTCCAACTTTACAATCATGACCATGTACTTGTTTACAATAGTCAAGGATACCTAAAGCACTACAAGCACTTAAAATGCTAGCAAATGTTCAGGCATTTTCCTAAATTCCATTTCTTCGCATCTTATGGAAGAGAACTAACGCTTCCATTTCCTCATTGTTAAAGATATAACCAAAAATCACTAAATTCCACGCAATAGCATTTGGACTATTTTTCCTATAAAAAAACTTCCTCGCATCATTCATTTTATCGTAATTAGCATATGCAAAAATCAATGCTAACAAAGAGAAACCATCTGGTTCGTTCATCATATTCAAAACATGATTTGCACTATCCAGATCACCACATTTTCCATATAAATTAATAAGCGAACTACCCAACACAAGTCAAATTCTAGTTCATTAACCAGAATATACAAATGGAATTACTTCCCACACTCAAGAGCAGCCAAATATGTAAAAGCCCAAATAATCGTTGCCAAAACAAAAGTATCACTATTTAATCTTTGAAACGGGCCTGAATTTAACTCCATAAACAGCCTAACTGCCTCTTGTGCATAACCATGAATTATTGAATTCCAAGTAATCTCATTTCTCCTATATCATTAAACAAAGTTCGTGCAGTCTTTAGTTTAACCGCTTTTGCAAACCCTTAAATAACCACGTTGCACGAGAAATCGTCCTTACGCGATGTCAAATTAAACAACTTTAAAGACTTTTCTTTATTGCCAAACTTCCTGAAGCCCTCAATCATTGTGTTCCAAGAGAAACAATTTATATGTGGCATTTCTTTGAATAGAAGAAGCGCATCACTGGCATGCCACACCTCGTGTACGTTTGTAGACTTAAGAAGAAAGATAACTCAATAAACTGTATTTGTATATTTCTTTCTTACTGGAAAAAGTAATTGCAAAGGCAACAAATACAACAATAGAATTGAGGAACAAGAAAGCTAATTCTAGGATCTTTCTACAGGTGTACAAAAGAACAAAATTACAATGGCCATTGGATTTAAATTAGTTGTAACAGAGAGAACTTTCACAATGATTCTTACAGTAGCTGTTGGTGTACTATGTAAGCTCTAGGTCAGTATTAAGGATGTTTGTCTTTTCTGATAACACTGTTGAGGTATTTTTTGAGTCTCTTTCTAGCTCACTCGAGTGTTCTACATCAGCCATACCAGTAACCTTCAAATCATAACCTGTCTTAACATCCCCTATCAAGCTCATCTGAATTCACTTTATCCCTTACAAAATGAAGATCAATTTCAATATATTTGGTCTTAGCATAAAAAACAGGATTGGTGGCTATGACAGCAGCACTTAAACTATTACATCAGATCACAACTTCCTTGATGAACTAACATTAAGGTTCTTCACTACAAATGTTATCCATGTTATTTCAGCATAAGCATATATTCGAACTTTATATTTAGATTTAGCATTAGATCTTTCCATCACACTTTATTTTTTTGAACTCCAAGACACCAAATTCTTACCAAGATACACACAATATCCATTGACTATTTTTTTGTCGTTAACATCACAGCCTCAATCAACATTTTTGAATCCTACAATGTCCATGTTTGCTGTGTTGTGAAATTCAATACCAAAATCAGAAGTTTTCTTAAGATATCTCAAGGTTTTCTTGCAAGCAATCCGATGAGATTGCATAGGGTCAGTCATGAACAACTAACTTAACCTATTTACAGCATAAAACATGTTTGGTCTAGTTAGAGTAGCATATTGTAGGCACTCTATGACACTCTTATACAGAGTCTGGTTTGAAAATGAAGAGCCTTTGAGTTTGCTGAACTTAGTGCCTGGGCTTAGTGGTGTACTGACTCCTTTACTGGCATTGAGGTTAACTTTACCAAGTAAATCTTTGACATACTTGGTCTGAAAGATGAACATTGAGTTTCTAGATCTTGTAACTTTTATCCCCAAGAAGTAGTGTAGTTGTCCCAAGTCTTTGAGTGAAAAAGTTTGGTTCAACTTCTAAATTATGTCTTCTATGAGTGAATTATTATTTCTTATTTCCACAATGTCATCAACATACACTAGCGACACTGTAAGATCATTGTTAGTTTTTCTATAAAACAAAGAGGTATCTAATCTTGAACTAGTGAATCCCCAAGTCAACAATGTTGTTTTTAATTTGTCAAACCATGCGCTTGGGGCTTGTTTCAAGCCATAAAGAGTCTTTCTAAATCTGCATACATTATTAGGTTTAGAAGCATCTTTCAAGCCTTCTGGTTGAGTCATATAAACTATTTCTAAGAGTTCTCCATTTAAAAAGGTGATGTTTACATCCAATTGTATAAATTTCTTATCCATAAATGACAACTAAACTCAAAATTATCCTTATTGTATAAGCCTTCACAACAAGACTATAAGTTCATTAAAAGTCAAGGTAAGGGGTTTTTTTAGCAAGTAACCTAACTTTCAATCTAAACATGCCCCCATTTGAGTTTTCTTTAATTTTATAAACCTACTTGTTTCCCATAAGTTTTAGGTCCCACAAGTTTTAGGTCTGAACTATATGAAATCAAAGTCCATGTTTCATTTTTTACTAAAGCATAATATTAATTAAACATTGTTTGTTTTCATCTGGGATCATTCAATGCTTGCTTTGTATTTTAAAGAACTGACAGGTTTGCTATTGTTACATAAGCCTTTAGTTTGGAAATTTCATTATTGGCTCTTATTATCATTGGATGAGTGGGAATGGTTTTGAGTTAGTTTTGTGGATGTTTTGTGTTAGAGGAAGTGTTTTGGTTGTGTGTTTTTAGAGTGTTTGCAGATTGTGAGGCTGTGTTTAGTGAGTTTTCTGTATGGCAGGGAATAGATAAAGGCTGATAGTTAAACAATTGAGTGTCATTTACAACATTACCTAGAACTGAGGTGTCATCTGTTGACAAAGTGGATTAGAAAGAGTCTTCATGAGCTAATTCCACAAGACATAAGAGATTTGAACTACATGAGACTAACAGGAATTGATTCACTAAATGCAAATTATCCTTAAAGAATTTATTTTTTGTATTTTCAAAAAGTGGATCATTTTTTAAAGGAAATGAGACCTCATTGAACTTAACACTTTTAGATATACATACTCTCCTTGTAAGGTAAAGATACAAGTATCCTTTGTGGTGTGCATTAAAACCCAAGAAAACACATTTTAAAGTATGGTAGTTTATTTTGTGTTTGTTGTAAGTCTTAGGAAGAGGTAACACTCACATCCAAATACCTTGATCAAGGAGAGGTTAGGTTTGGTTTTATAAAGCTTTTTAAAATATGTTAAGTTCTCTAAGATAAAGGTAGTTGTTTTGTTAATTAGATGAGTGGCTGTACCGAAAGGTTCCCACCAAAACCCAATGTTATGCATGTTTGTGCCATGAGGGTTAGCCCAACTTCTACTATATGCCTATGCTTCCTTTCTAACTCTACCATTCTAGTTTTATATGTAAGGATATGAGTATCTTAGGTGAATTTTTTATAGCCTAATATATGTCTCAAAAGGTTTGTATTCCTCTCTTATATCACACTGAAAAGTTTTGATTTATTTATCAAAATACTTTTAAACCTACGTCTTGAATGTGATGAATATGGTGAGTGTTTCAAATTTTCTTGTTAAAGGGTAAAGCCATATGAAACTTGTGAAGTCATCCATAAAAATTAGATAATATATGTGTCCTTAATTAGAAGCTAGAGGTGCTGAACCCTATAAGTCAGAATGAATCAGTTCTAGTGGGTTTAAGGTTTTTGTTTCACTTTTCTTAAAGCTTAATTTATGAAATTTCCCAAGTTGACAAGCACTGCAAAATTTTGGAATTTGTTTTTCATTGATAGCAAAAACATTACAACTTGTTAGTGTTTTCTTGAGAGCATCTACATGTGGATGACCTAACCTTTTGTGCCAAATGTTCATATCATATTCAACTCCCAAGTTTTCACTATTAGTTTCTGTGCAAGCAAAAAGAAAGACAACATTGACATTAGTTTGCTAAAATTTGAAAAACTCAACCTAGGACCTAATTTATTCTTAAGTGCAGAGAATTGAAAAGAAGAAAGTAGTTGCAACTTGTAGAGTCCCCTCTTAGCCATTTACATCAAGATTTTCCCCTGATCTTTATCCGTAATGACACATATGTTATTAAAGATAAAACGGTAACATTATTGTCACGCAATAATTTAGATATGCTAATGAGATTTTTAGTATTCTTAGGTATGTGCATTATGTGTTTTAGGTGTAAATGCTTTTCTAAGTGTGTTTGTTTTGTATGCAGTGTGATATGACCATATGAAAGATTTTAAGTTTTTCACCATTACCTACTGCCAGTTGCTCATTTCCATTGTAATCAGCTGTAAAATTGAGGTTGTTCAAGTTGTTAGTGATGTGGTTAGTAGCACTAATATCCTGGTACCATAAAAGACTAGTAAGGTTTTCAGGTACTACTATGTATGTTCTCTTCTGATCTAATCTTGCAATTGGCTAGGGTGTGAATTCTCTATTGAACCTGTGCCAAAAACTTGCTACTACATGTCCCACTTTGTTACAAATCTGACATATGGGTTTGTTTCCCTTATTGCCAAGTTTTTCTCTTCCTTTCCCCTAAAATCCTTGTGAACTTGGGCCTCCTTGATTGAAGTTTCCACTAAATTGATTTAAGCTAGTGTTTGGCATGTTTTGAACACTGGACTTCCTATTCCAGGTTCTCCTCTGATAATTACTTGTTTGAGCAAAGTTTGCTGAGATATTAGATTGAAGATTCATGTTTCCAAGTGCCAAGTTCCTCTCAATTTGATTCTTAAAGCTTAGTAACATAGCATACACATATTAAAGGAGTAACTTCTCAGCTCTTAAAGTGATGTGGACCACCACTGGATTATACCTAAAACCTAAACACTCTATTAAAAACATAACCAACTTATCATCTGAGACCTTATTCCTAACAGCTTTCAGGTTATCAACAAGAGATTTCATCTTGTGATAGTACTCATCCATACTCAATGAGTTATTCCTTATGTTCTAAATCTGAGGTCGAATTTGCATAGTCCTTGCAATTGTTTGTGCTTAGAACAATCTCTCTAGAGTGGTCTATACTTCTCTTAAGGAAGCACATTGTGTTGTTGATGCAAGGACTCCTTCAGTCATGGAAGACAATAACTCATAAGCATTTGATCTTGCTTCATCCAAATATGGTATTCTGGATTTTCAGATGAGCTCACATTTTGCTGATCATCAACAATGACATTCATACTTTTGGGAACACTCTTGCTACCATCTATGAGTCCTTACAAGTCATTTACTCGAATACTTGGCATTTTTATAGAGGCTCTAATACCAACTTAGAAGAAAGATAGCTCAATAAATTGTATTCGTATATTTCTTTCTTATTGAAAAAAGTAATTACAAAGGCAAAAACTACAACAAGAGAACTGGAGAACATGAAAGCTAATTCGAGGGTCTTTCTACAGGTGTATAAAAGAACAAAATTATAATAGCCATAGGATTTGAATTAGTCGTGACAGAGTGAATTTTCAAAATGATTTTTGTTATAGCTATTAGTATACTGTGTAAGTTTTAGATCACCATCAAGGACATTTGTCTTTTTTGATAACAATACTGTGGTATTTTCTAAGTCTCTTTTCAACTTCACCGAGTGTTCCACATTTATCATGCTAGCAACATTCAAGTCATAACCTATCTTAATGGAACACGGTTTGCCATTGAAAGAGTGGAGTTAATTTCAGAGTAAGAAAATGTGAAGCTGTTTTCCTAGATAAATAGAGTGGTGGGTGTTGCATGATTGGACTAGGTGAGCTAAAGGAAGCAAGCTAGTGTCCACGGTGATACGAAACTAAACTATTCATTCCTCAATTTTATCAAGTGCATTACAGTTGATTTTGTTTGTGGTGTTGGTTTTGTTTCTGAAAGCTTTATATGCAAAGATTGTTGAAAATGAGCAGATCACTGATAAGGGCAAGGCTAAGGTACATGGATACATAAACTTTTTTATTTTATCTCACTTTGTTATAATATTCAATTATTTTATTATAATTTTCTACTTTATGTTCTATTTTTATAAATTAAAAATTATAACAAAAGAGTTAAAAATTATAATAGAATAATTGTAAATAACAACCAAAAAATTGGATAAAGAGCAAGATATATATATATATATATAATTGAATTTACCATAGTATTACCGGTTTTATTTTAAAATTTTATTTTTTATTTTAAAAAAATAGTAGGAAATATTTTTTATGTATAATTATTATTTCTAAAATAAAAGAACGTTATTTTTAACATGAAAAATATTATTTTATTATTTTGAAAATTATAATTTATAAGTTAATTACATTTTTTAAAAAATAACTACCGTATTTTCTTTAAATATCAACTATATTTTCATTCTTTTTTATTTTAAAAATAATTTTTAACAAACACTTTTATAATAAGAAACAATATCCTTAAAAGAAAGGAGGTATTTAGATTCATTTGGATAATTCATTATTCAACCAACATTTTCATTCTACATAAGGGAGTATTTAATTATATATTCTTTAAAAGTGTAAAAATTATATATATAAAATTATATACACACACACACACACACACATACATATGCCACAATTTTTGGTTTTATATAGATGTCCTAAAAACTGTAAGTAAAGTCAAGAATATCATCATTGAATATACCAAACAAACATCTCCCACTTTTTTCTCTCTAATATTCACAAATTCTTAAATTTGAGGAAAAAAATATAGATAAAGTTTATCATTTTAATTTTTACTAATATTTATTAATATAACTTAATTTTACATAATATTTTAATTTTAATTTTAAAATTTTATAAAATATGTGTTGAAATCACGATGGATCTTATAATACATTACAAGACTAGGTCTTGTAATACAAGATCAAATATTATAATACACGACCTTACACGATTTCAACACACATTTCACAAAACTTAAAAACAATCTTGCAAAATATTACAGTAACATAACTGTGTATGGTAACTTCTCATGGATTTTAAGATAGTCATGTAACACATTATAATAAAATCATATTGACATAAACTAGGTACTTCGAAGACATATCCGGTGCAAATCCCAAGAGATAAGTAATGTTAAGGTTAATCATCAAGTGATAGAGATGGCAACTGACAAGTTGTTTGTTGTTAAGCATGCATCAAGCATAATGGCAGCTGATTAGTCATCTGTTATTGAAAATGTGGAATCATGCATGAAGAAGAAAAAGTTGCCTGTTAACTTGATGCATGATGATTTGGCAAAGCTAGAAAAGATTGAAGCAACTAAAATGTCAAAATTCTAGCTGGTGCCAACTGGAATACAACTACAATGTTAAGTTGTTGAAGAATAACAGTTTAAATATATTATTAGTTCCATGAATTTAGGAAAATTAGTTTGTAATTTCTATCAGATAGTTTAAAAGTTTCCAATATTTGTTGCTAGTATAAATTAAGTGTAATAACTTCGTAATTGATGAATTCAATAATCTGAGTTCTCATTGAGTAGAATTTTTCTTTGTTTTCTTCCATTTTTCTTCAAGTTTCTCTGCATCCAAACATCTTCAAAATCTTGAATTTGTATCAAAGCCAAGATCAAATGACAAACACAAACTTGACTTATTTGAGTTCTTCAACACATTCTTCTTTCTCTTTTGTTTCTCTTATAAAACTTGAAGGAATAAACTATCTAGTATAGAAATCTCAAATTTTACCTTCGATTAGAGGTAATAGACTTGAAGAATTTCTCAATAGAGATAAAGCAACACCAGCAAGATTCTTAGCAAGGGGAAGCTCAGATCAATTGGCTAAAAATTCAAAATTTATGTTGTGGAAAAGACAAAAATAGCTTCTCATTGATTGACTTTTATCATCAATGAGTAAAGCAATCATGAGCCTTATAATCAGATGAAAACCTATGTTGAAGTCTAGTTAACTCTTGAAAAGCAGTTTGGATCTCAATCAAAAGTCAAGGCATTATAATTAAGGTTTCAATTGCAATCTTTGGAGAAAGAATCGATGTCTATTTCATAATTTTTTTAAAAATGACTAATTTAGTTGATAATCTTATCGCTGTAAATACTCCTATTTTAAGTGGTAATTTTATTCTTTATGTTCTTTGTTGCTTAGGATTTGATTACAACTCAGTTACAGTACATATTACTGGTAAAGGTAATAATCTAAACGTACATGAAGTTTAATTAGTCTTTCTAACACATGAGTGTAAGTTAGAACAACAAAACACAACTTTGACTAATGAGTTTCAAGGCAATTATGTTGTTAATTATGCTCAAACAAAGAACTATTAGAAAAAGAATGAAAATAAAGGAGGTTATAATTTCAATCAAAGACAGCATGGATTTCAATATGCTGGTTATAGTACTCAAGATAGAGGAAACTCATATTTCAAAGGAAGTCAAAGTGAAAAAGGATTTCTAGGAGGAAGGTCATTTAATATAGGTCGAGGAAATAATAAGCCTACATGTCATATTTGTTTCAAAGTTGGAAACATAGCTATAACATGCTTTTACAAATTCAATAAAGATTATGTGCCAACACCACCATAGAATCAACATTTTCAAAAAAATTACCAGTAAGTTTACCAGAAATAGCAAGAAAATCAAAATGGAAAGGCAACTTATATGATTAATGTTGAAGAAGTAACAGATGAAGACTGGTACTATACACCACTTAACAAATGAAGTCCAAAATTTTGCCTTATAAGAAGAATTTAGAGTTAATGACAAACTTATCATAGGCAATGGTAAATGCTTCAATATCACACATATTAGTACTATGACTATATTGCTTAAATCATCTTAAATCTCTCACATAATTACAAAATTCTGTTAAAAAAATATGCTTTGTGTTCCTAATATAACCAAAAATCTTATAAGTGTATTAAGATTTATTTCAAATAATAGCCTAATAATTGAGTTTTGTGGTGAATTTTGTTTCATTAAGGACAAGGAGAAGAGAACAATGCTGCTGAAAGGAGTGGTTATGAAGAGCTTGTGTTGGCTGCTACTTCCTATCTCAAACAAAAGTTATTCTACTACAATAAATAAACATTATATGTCTCAGTCCATGATTTCCATTTTTCCAGCAAATTTGTTTGAGCCTGTAAATGATTTTCAATGTTGCATACAAACTAAGAGTCAAGTTAAAGCTGTTGATCATACTCACAATGTCTATAATATGTTGAATTCATATTGTTTCACTAATTCCTCTGTAATTCCCTCGAATTCATTGTTTGTACATCATCAAAGATTGGCTCATCCCTGTGCTAAGACCTTGAAAATTACATTGCAGACATGTAATAATCTTTCTCAATTCAATAAAGATCGATAAATCTCTTTTTGTGATGATTATCAGTGTGGCAAAACACACAAAATTCACTTTCCAATGTCTTCTTTAAAAATTTTAGCTCATTTAGAATTTATTCATGTTGACCTATGGGGTCTCTCATCATTAATTTCTAGGAATGGATTTAGGTACTATATAAGTTTTGTAGATAACTTTACTAGATATACTTGGATTTTTCCATTAAAATTGAAGTCTAAAGCATTAGAAGTATTCATTCAATATAAATTACAGGTGGAAAAACAATTTTCCAGCGCTACAGACTGTCTACACACAAATGAGGGAAGTGAGTTTATCTCAAACAAAATGGCATTCGGTACAAGTATTCATGCCCCTCACACACATCACCAGAATGGCTTTGCAAAGAATAAGCATAGACGCATAGTTAAATTAGGATTAACAATGTTGTCACAAGCCTCACTACCTCTCATATTTTGGTGGGATGCCTTTCACTCATCAGCATATTTGGTCAATAGGTTACCTAGTGTATCTTTAAATAACAAGTCACCCTTTAAATTGCTTCAAAAATATATGTCAGACTACACATTTTTTAGAGTGTTTAGGCACTGTTGTTGTAATAACCCAAAATTTAAATTAATGGCATTTTAGTCATTTTATATATTAGGGGTAATTTGCTCATTTTATAATTTATGTCGGGGTAATGAAAACTGAACAAATAATTTTGTATTAGTGTTTACTTAGTTATTGGGAGTGATTTGATAACAATTTATTAAATTTAGAAAAAAATTTTAAAACTCTATTTGCATACCTGACCTTGAAACAAAAATTAGTGTTGATTAAAAAATTCCGATTGATAAACAGTTTATTTCTACATAAAGAGGACTTGATAAGGATCGATATAAATTAAATTGGAGTCAAATCTGAGATCAAATAAAGGAGAATTGAAGCCTGGAACATAAAAAAATTTTAAATGATATATTTACCCTTTTTTCTATTTAAACTCTTTTTAATTTTTTTCAAGGGCAAATGCGTAATTTTGAAAATTCTAATTTCAATTAAAGCTGGCCGAGATCAACCACAGTGCATTCTATTTTTTTTATTTTCCAGAACCTTATTTTTCTTTGCTTTTTAATTTTTTTTAATTTCCTTCAACTCACTCATTTCTAACCGATTAAAATTTCGTTTTTTGCTACAAATCACACGTACACAACATGGACTACACTCTAGGAGTTTCGTTTGAGTGATTCAGTTAACGATTGAGCCAGAAGGAGAATAGTATTACTATTTACAAATTGAAAATTTTTGAAATTATTTGCAATTCGGACGTCTTATGGTTAAATTGACCCCTCGGTATGGTTTCTAACTTCGTTGTTATCGTATTTATGCATTTTTCGATAATTCATTGTTCATCACGGGGGGACTGCTCACGCTGAAAAATACTGTTCACTCAAAAAATATTGTTCACGCCGAAAAATACTGTTTATCCCAGACAATTTTTGTAAATTATACTTGTTTAGACTAGAATTAAACTAATTAGTTGTTAGATTAGGTAAAATTAAATTTTATCGGAAAATATGAATAGTGACAATATGCTTGCACTTATTTAGATTTCAAAATAATGTGTTATCGCACTGAATTGATTAATAATAGTAAATTAAATATAATCAACACTTCGATTATTAATCATCAAATTCTGATTATAGAAGAAAATAGAATTTAAAAAGGGGGAAAATCTTATTGTATATCGATGACGTAGCTGAATTTTAAGCATGTATACTTCAATTATTATGTTAACAATTAATATAAATGTGTTATAGATACGCCGATAGAGCGACCATCCAGCCCTCAGTGATAGAAGTTCTGTTCCATTTTTTACGACACTTGTGAGTAGATTTTTACATGTTTTTTATTTCTTTAAAATTATTTTATAAAACTTAATGTTTCCCGAAATAAGGAATAGTTTATATATAAATTGATTTACATTCTGTTTTATATGGAAAATGAGATCTGCTTTGAGCTACATTTGCATATTGTTGAAGAGGAGTTGTTGAGATATTATTTTGAGGCCAGGAGGAGGCCATTATATTTTGAATTGTGTTTTATTTTTATTTTCTGTATTTATGACAGTATACTAACCATTACTTTAATTTTTACTTAACTCTAACTGGGAGACATAAGGAGGAAAGTTTATGTACTTTGAAAGCACATTCTGATTTGTGTTATATGAAGGTATCGGTACATGTGAAAAGTAGGGGGCGAAGGGCGGTCTGATATCTGACCCGAAATCTGTACACATCATTGTATATTATTCTGTTTTTATTTGACTATTTAAAATTTTAATTCTGAAAATTATTATAATATGCACTGGATGTCTTGTTAATACGATTTGTTTGAAATTGATTGTAAGTTTAAACATATATTATGTCGAAACTAAATTTATTTAAAATTTTCATTTCAGTATCTACTCACTAAGTTTTTCCCAAAACTCATCCCACCATAGTTTTCCGTGAGTGCAAAATTTTCTTCTAGGTGAGAATTCTAGAAGATATTCGTGAAGAGCATCGGGATTCCGGATTCTCCATGCAGTTACCTAGGAGTTCGTGTTGTGGTCTGTTTTGTACATTAAGCACGACGCCTAATTATGTATATACATTATGAGTGTGTCTTCTGCATATTTCTGTGCATATTGATATGTGTGCATATACTCTTTTATTTATAAGTATCCTGGTTCATGTCTGAAATTGTATTAATGGGCATGGAGCCCTTAGTAAGTGTGTGAGTCATGCATATGATTAGTAATTCTCTACATTATAGTTTACATGTATAGGTTTTTATCCGAGACTTATAGGGGTAGGATATTCCTACCTCTATGCCATCACAATACCGATCTACCGGTATGTGACAATTGTTTTCCATTTCTCAGACCTTATAACAAGCATAAACTTGCCTTTGATCAACCAAATGTATATTTATAGGTTACAGTTCTTTGCATAGGGATATAAATGCTTGAATCTGTCTATTGCGAAGGTTTTTATTACAAGGCAAGTAATCTTTGATGAAACCTCTATTCTATACTCAGAACAATCATCTTCACCCACTCTCAGTTCTTCTAATTCATTTTTCTCAACTTTTATATGTTCAAATCCAATTGTCACTCATTTTTTAGTATCTAGCAGCTATACATGAGCCTCACAATCCAATTAGCAGTATCTTCTTCTGTTTCTTGAGTATGTCCTCGTCCTTCTAGCTTACCTTTATAACTTGTTACATATACTATCCTAAATATCTTTCCTACTTCACAATCACTACATTTCTTATCTAACCATTTATCACCTCTGTTACCAAAAGTACTTGCTCAAATACTAAATCAGCATCTTATGATGACTAGAGCTAAGTGTAGTGTTTTTAAGCCTAAAGCATTTCATACTCAAGCTTCAGATTTTGTTCTTATTAATGCTAAAGATGTAATACTAATTCCCTATTGGAAAGAAGCTATGCAATCTAAATTCAATATTTTACAACAAAACAAGACTTGGACTTCAGTTCCCTTCAATCTTGAGAAAAAAGTTGTGAGCTGTAAGTGGGTTTTTAAAGTGAAATATAACACATATGTTTTCATATGTAAGTACAAAGTAAGGTTAGTTGCCAAGATTTTTCATCAAAACCCTGGTATTGACTTTTCTAACGCCTTTAGTCCAGTTGTTAAAGTTTCAATGGTAAGAATAATATTAAGCATTGTTGTAATGAAGAGGTGGCCAATTTGACAACAAGACATCAACAATGCATTCTTGAATTGAGAATTAACAGAGGTTGTTTTCATGTAGCAACCAAATGGTTTTCTTAATCAAACATCTCCATAACATGTATGTAAACCAACTAAAGCTCTCTATGGACTTAAACAAGCCTCAAGGGCTTGGTATGATAAGCTAAGAAAATTTTTACTTGCATGGGGGTTCACTAATTCCAGAACAAACACATCCTTATTCTTTCTTATCACATCTACTTTTGTACTTCTGGTGTTAGTTTATGTTGATGACATATTAGTTACAAGTTCTAAACCTCAGCAGTTTATGTTGATGATATATTAGTTACAGGTTACAAACCTCAGCATATTGAAAGATTTATTAAAGAGCTCAATGTTACTTTTGCTTTGAAATATTTAGGTACTCTTCATTACATTCTTGCTATTGAAGTTATAGAAACTGCTAAATGGTTACATTTGTCTCAAACTATATATATTAAAGACTTGTTAGTTAAAGCTACAATGGAAGACTGTAAGAGTTATGACACTCTAATGCTATATAGCCAAAAACTTACAAAATGTGAAGCTTTCTCAAATCCTTTATTTGTACAGAAGCGTCATTAGAAGTCTGCAATATATTACTCTAACCAAACCTGATATTTCATATATTGTGAATCGTTTGAGTCAATTTCTGTCCTGCCCTACTCATGTTCATTGGATACTATGCAAGAGACTTCTCAAGTATCTTCATGGTTCTTCTTTTTTTGGTCTTCAATTATTCAACATATGCTGACAAGAATTAATAGCCTTTTTAGATGCCGATTAAGGATCTAACTTAGATTACAAACGATTTATAGGTGTTTATTGTGTTTTCCTTGGAGATAATTTGGTTTCTTAGTCTTTCAAAAAGCAACAAGTCGTAGCTCGATCTTCTACTAAAACTAAATATTAAGCTTTAACTGTTGGCTCTGCTAAATTAGCTTGGTTATGTTTTTTTATTACAAGTGATTCAAATGCTTCCTTCTTCAACTTATATGTTGTGGTGTGATAATTTGTGTAGCATCTCTTGCAAAAATGTTTTTCATTCTCGCACTAAACATATTGAATTTGATATTCACTATGTTTGAGATGGAGTAATCAACAAACAACTAGGCATCAGATACGTCATTAGCATTGAGCAGCTTGCTAATGTACCACCAAGCCTCAATCATTTCTTCAGTTTAGTTATTTTCGATCCAAACTGAATGTTTTACCAAAGCCATCTAGCTTAAGGGGGGATATTAAGGTTAATCATCAAGAGATGGAAATAACAGCTAACAAGTTATTTGTTGTTAAGCATGCATCAAGCATAATAGCAGCTAACAAGTCATCTATTATTGAAAATGTGGAATCGTGCATGAAGAATAAGTTTTATGTTAGCTTAAATAAGCAAAAGAAGCTGTCTGTTAACTTAAGTAAGTAAAAGAAGCAGAGTAGATTTAAAGATACTTGATGCATGATGACTTGGCAAAGCTGGAAAAGATTAGAACTATTGAAATGTCAAGATTCTAGCCAGTGCCAATTGGAATACAGTTGTAGTATTAAGTTATTAAAGAATAATAGTTTAAATATGTTACTATTCTGTAAATTTAGGGAAATTAGTTTGTAATTTCTATTAGATAGGTTAAAAGTTTTCAATATTTGTTACTAGTAAAAATAGTTTAGAAGTTTTTAGTATTTGTTACTCATATAAATTAAGTGTAATAGCTTTGTAATTGATGAATTCAATAATATGAGTTTTCATTCGGTAAATGTTTTCTTCCATTTTTCTTCAAGTTTATCTGCATCCAAATATCTTCAAAATCTTTATTAGTACTATGTCATTTTTTGCAAATTTTGAAATTTTGTCCCCTCTAATTCAGTAGCTTATTTATCAAAATTGAAACATTGGGATCAAAGGGAATCCTCGTCACAAAATTCTCGAGCTCCTTCATGCATCCATACTGATAATAGAGTTCGATCATGCATTCACAGTGCTCCAACTGAGGTGTGATATAGTATTCATTGCTCATTGAATCAAAATTCTGCAAAGCAAAATTTCTTGAAAGGTAATATTGTTTGGTTTAATTCCTTCCTTCCTTTCACCAAACGGAATAATTCAAGTGTTTCTCTTCCTCTTCCATTGTGGCAACATCCAAAAAAATAGAGTTGCAAAGAATCACATCCCATGAAGATAACTCTTTGGAAACCCGTATTGCATATTCAAGACAACGACATTTAGTGTACATATCCACCAAAGCACCTCTCTGACTACAATATCTATCTCACAACCATTTCTAATCATGAAACAATGAATTTGTTTGCCTGGCTGAAGGGTAAAAATGTTTTCGCATGCCGCCAAACGGGTTCCAAATGTAAATTGATAGGGTGTCGTCTCCCATTGCATTTTTGAGAAATTGTCATAGCTTGTTTACTCTGACCGCAACAAGCATAGCTAGTAAAGAGACCATTCCAAGAAACCCACATCGACTCATTTGGTAAAACCAAACTCTAGCACTTCTCAAAGTTACCACATTTCCAGTACATGTCACACAGAGCATTGGTGACAAAGATATTGGTTGAATAGCCATGTCAATAGATAAACCCCATAAACACGTTTCTCTATTTCAACATGTGAAAGACTAACATAAACCCTTAGAAGCAACCTAAGAGTGACACGGTCAATGTCTTTAGCTATTTTTCGCATCAGATAAACAAAATTTAAAGCTTCTTCCCACTTAAAGGAATGAGTATACTGTTAGAATACTAATTTACACTTAATATAACTTGATATACATGCATCTAAAATTTATGATTTTATGTATCAATGTTTATTTATGCATCTAGGAATTCTAAAAGATATTTGGATTTAAAAAGTTCATAGATAAATTCATGTATTAGCATTTAATTAGCATGTATCTAATTTAGTAAAAAAAGATTGCTTATTGTAGTTTAAATATCAAGTAGAAGAAGAAAAAAACACATTGGTTAAGTTAAGAAATACTTGTAAATTTTTAGAGAACAATTTTCTTCTCTTCATTTTTTATCTTGAGGTTGAGGAAATTTTCTTGAATTTATTTGTGATTCATTATACGCTTCCAACAAATTGGTATCAGAGCTTGGAGAACTTGTGTTAAGTCTCAGGTTAATATGGCTTCTAGCAGCAACAATATCTTGCAACCTCAACTTCCTCGCTTTGATAGAAAGAATTACAGTCAATGGAGTCAACTAATGAAAGTTTTATATGGTTCCCAAGACTTATGGGAAATTGTTGAGAATGGATTTAAAGAGCCACAAGATCAAGTGGCTCTTACTCAACAACAAAATAACGAGTTGAAAGAGAATCGTAAGAAAGACAAGAAGGCTTTGTTTTTTTTTTATCAATCAAGCCGTTGATGAAGCAATTTTTGAGAGAATTTCAATAGCAACTTCGGCAAAAGCAGCATGAGACATTCTTCAATCAACTTATCAAGGTGAAGATAAAGTTAAAATGGTGAGATTGCAAGTTCTAAGATCTGAATTTGATACGCTTAAAATGAAAGACTTAGAGTAGCATGTTAATGTAGCTACTGTAACTATTTTTAATTTTTTTATTTTAATGTTTATTACTTTTATTTAAAAAAATATTTTAAAAAATTAAAAAAATAATTAAATAAAGAAATTAGTTCTTTTTTATTTTTTTAATTTTTAATTTGTGTTATAATAAAAATATTTAAAATAAAGAAATTGAAAACAAAAATTTTAATTTAAAATTTAGTGTATTTTTAATTTTTTTAATTTTTTACAATTACAAAAAAAATTTAAAGGATTAAAAAACATTAAATTTAATTAAATAAATTTTATTTTAAAAAATAAAACTTGAAAAGAAATAAATTAATAAATAGAAAAAAAATAAAAATAATAATTGATTTTTTTATTGAAATAAAAGTTTTTTTTTAAGGAAATTATGCTAAAAATAATATTTTTTATTATTAATAGTTATATAAAAATATTATTTTTAACTCTTTTTTTTAATTTACATAATAAATTATTGATGAAATTAATTTTTTTATTTTTTATTTTTTAAAATTTATAATTTTATGTAAATTTTATTATAGTAAAATTTATTGTAAATAAATTTAATTTTATTATTTATTATGAAAATTTAAGAAATAAATTAAATTTTTAAAAAAAATTAAAAAATAAATAAAAAATATTATAACACAGGATACTGTAGTTTTATGGTTTAGGGTTTTATTTTTAAAAAAAAATAAATTTAAAAAAATTTAATATTTGAGCATGTGTCTGTGCTCAGGCCATTGGCCCGAGCGAAATTTACTTAGCAATTTTTTTTCTAATTTTTTATAATTAATTTTGAAGTTATTTTTTGTTATATTTTAGTGTATTTTTTGGTTTTTTATTTTTTTATTACTTCTTTACTAACTATATATATTAGTTATTTTTTATTTTTTTATATTATAATAAAATTATTAAAATTCTATAATTTGAAATTTTTAAAATATATTTTTATTTTTTAAAAATTTACATAATAATATCTTTTATTTTTAAAATTTTATATTTTATATTAATTTAATTATAGTAAAATTTATTGTAAATAAATTTAATTTTGTAAATTATTATTTATTCTGTAAATTTAAAAAATAAAAAGTTTAAAATTTAAAATTTAAAACATACACTGTAGTTTTAGGATTTAGAGTTTATGGATTGTATACTGTAGTAATACACTGTAATACGTAGTTGGTCATTAAGATAAAATCGTATAAATTACTTGAAATTAGACCGTTTGGTAAAATTAAATTAAGATTGGTCAGATTGGTAAATAGATGATCAAAAATGATTATTTTTGAAATTTTTCCTTTTGTTAATTTAACATAGGAGTTGAGGGAGAAATGGAAGAAACGAGATGAAATGTTAATAATTTAAATCAAATATTAATAAAAAAATTTATTTATTTATTAATTTTTTTCAACTAATGAATTATATTTTAAATAAATAAACAAATTGAATTATAATTAAAACTAGATTAAGATACATATACAAATTTATTTAAATAAATTGACTTGATCATATGATAAAATTATATAATTATCACATGACTATATTATTTAATCTCATAAATTGTATTGATTGTTTTACTTTTTATTTTTATAAAATCTCAATTTATATATAATAAT
>JAXCLQ010043421.1:57947-68858 GCA_035584115.1 Cedrela odorata | reverse complement strand
AACTATGCCTTACCTTTTTCCCCTTTCGTTTCTGACCATTTCGATGTGACACCAAACTTTTCAGGTTTAATGGGTAGTTGATTGAATTGAGTAGTGTGTATGCTAAGTGATGATGACTTTGAATGTGTACTATTTGCAATAAATCAGTAAACAGAAGATCTAAATAATTCAACAAAGCTGTTAGTCAGTGCATTTATGTTAATTAAGAGTGTTTGTAACGGCATTGCCAACAACCATAATGACCAACGACAGTGCAGTGCTTAATACAAAAGCATGAAATTAGTATGTTTTTGCACGTATAAAGTAGTCACATATTCGTGTGGAGAAGTTTAGAAACAGCAAATATGGACCAAAATGAAAAGAAATGAAACTTTTATTTATTTAATGTAAAATCACAAAAATCGAAGCAGATGGACGGTCGTTTACTATACAGCCAGGTAATCTAACGGACGAAACGAGATAAAAAAGAGAGATCAAAAATTTTTAAAAATAAATAAATAAATAAATAAATAAAGAACAAGTTTAAATAAGATGAGAAATTGGGATCCGAGAAAAGCTTTTTTGAGTGGCCCGTGGCAGTTGCTGAGCAGAGCGGCCTCTCAGGTCAGGAGTTGGTGGTGGTGGGGATATTGTGGCGACGGAGAGAGACGACGACGACCTGATACGGCGTTTTGGTGAGGACTCGCTCGGCATTTTCTAATTTCTCACTTCTCTCTCACACTCTACCGATTTGTTGAACTCTTTTGTTTCCCTTCGGGAGATTGTCCATCGTCTCTCTTCTCGATTCACTCATTCTTCCAAGGTGCTCTGAGAATTTCGTGATCTCCTATGAGTTTGTCTCTCCTTTGGTACATGAATCTGTCTCTCTCCGTTTTCCGTGTTAGATCTACTCTTTATTCAGTTTTTTTTTTCTCGCCATATAAAAATAAATTATTTATTTATTTGATTAATAGTTTATAGGTTGGTTTCTAGTTTGTTCTTGTTTCAATTTTTCTTTTATGAGATCCTGGTATTTGTTTGATCATTAAAAAAGAAACGTAATGTTTTTGTGGATGAATGCTTAAACGTTTCGAAACTTGATAGAAATTCGTTCTTTTTCAGTGAAAGTGTGAGCTACTGGTGATCTATCCTTTCATTTTTGGCGTTAAATATCACTGAAAATATAATCTTTACAAGGCAGCGAGCCCCAAACTGTTAGGTAAAACTGAAGCAAAGAAAAGGAAAAGCTCGTTGTGTGTAAGTGTACATCATGCTAATTTAATCAATTAGATGTAAAGCAGAGTAAATCTGTATGAAATGGTAATTATCTAATGGTTTCTGCAGTAAAAGTTCTAGTTAATTGAAGATGGCGTTGAAGAAAATTTTTCGCGAGCTTAAGGAAATGCGAGACGGTATAGGTAACATATCCAGAAGAGGTTCAGATGCTGGGAAGCATAGTATACGACGCAGAGGGCGAGCCTATATTGCTCCTGAAGGTTCTTCATCGTCACCCACAGTAATAATTGAGCAGAGCCGGTGGGCAAACATGCCCCCTGAATTGCTCCATGACATAATTCAACGCATAGAAGCAAGCCAGACCTCTTGGCCTGCTAGGAGGGATGTTGTTGCCTGTGGTTCTGTTTGTAAGTCTTGGAGGGCTGTTACAAAGGATATTGTTAGGACTCCTGAGCAATGCGCGCTGCTTTCTTTTCCCATTTCAATAAAGCAGGTATTTTTATTTTTTAAAAGTTTGTTCTCTTTTTCCCCTTTGATGCTCATTGGTGATGGTGTTTAGTACTAGACATACCTGAATTTGTGTTTTTGGACTTTGAGTAGCCGGGTCCTAGAGATGCTCCAATCCATTGCTTCATAAGGAGGGAAAGGCCTACTGGCACATATAGATTGTATCTTGGTCTCAGCCCTGGTAATTATTGCAATTTTCTGATAGATACCATTTTTTTTTTCTCTACTGGGTTTTACTTCATGGTTTATGAAACAAACAATTTTGTTATTTAATTGCAAAGATTGTACTTTTGTATTTTGACAATCCGTTTCTTTAGATTAAGGAGTGCTTTAGCATTATCCTTTCCTATGTTTGGTTTAAATCTTTCAATTGATTATCAAATCTGTTCTAAGCACATACAGTGGCTTGATTTGTGGTTGATACTCTCAAGCGTCGGAGCTTAGTTGACTATAGCAGTTCTTTTGATATAACATGTTTGAAACTCAGATAAGAACTTGCTGTGGCTTCTGGGGTTATTGTCTCTTGTGTGGAACTCTCCAGGAAGCATTTTTGAAGATCCACCTTTTTATTTTATTGTATACAATTTCTACTGTTGTTGAGACCTGAGAATGTACTAATGTTTTTTTTTAATATATTTTCTACTCCATCTGGTTCTTCAATACCAGATTCTCAAAAGGCTTAACATTCATCTGCTTCAATTGCTAATACACTATGCTGATGTTTTTAATTAAATTACAGCTCTTTCAGGTGATATGAGCAAATTGTTGTTGGCTGCAAGAAAGATCAGAAAGGCAACTAGCACTGATTTTGTGATATCCTTAGTTGGAGATGATTTCTCTCGAACAAGCAATACTTATGTTGGAAAACTAAGGTGAGCTCTAGCCCTGTGCTCCTGCCAGATTCTTATCCTTGCATAAATGCATTATTTCATGTGATTAATCAGCAAATTCTGTACAGGTCTAATTTCCTGGGAACCAAATTCACAATTTATGACAGTCAGCCTCCATGTGACTCTGCCATCCACTCCAATGGTAGGTCACGTCGGAAAATCTTTCCAAAGCAGGCATCTTCAAATGGATCTACTAACTATAGTGTGGCCACCATATCTTATGAACTCAACGTCCTCCGCACCAGAGGCCCAAGGAGAATGCAGTGTACCATGCCTTCAATCCCAATCTCTGCAATTCAAGAAGGGGGCACTGCCCCTACTCCGATGGAATTCACAAATAACCTTGATGAGGAATTTCCTTCTTTACCACTATCTAAAGGAAAGAAGCCACTTGTTGAATTCAGCTCCACTAGCCTCACTGAGCCGTTGGAATCATTCCACAATACTAGCGATGCCCTGGTTTTAAAAAATAAAGCTCCTAGATGGCACGAGCAGTTGCAATGTTGGTGTCTAAATTTCAAAGGACGAGTTACAGTGGCATCTGTGAAGAATTTCCAGCTGGTGGCGGCTGCAGAGCCATGCCAAAATGTTCCCGTGGCAGAACAAGAAAAAGTGATTTTGCAGTTTGGAAAGATTGGCAAAGACATTTTTACTATGGATTATCGCTACCCTCTTTCTGCCTTCCAAGCCTTTGCAATCTGCTTGAGCAGCTTTGACACCAAACCAGCTTGTGAATGATGATTCTGTTTTACCATCAGAAATATGATCATGCTAGTCTTCCTCTAATTTAGTTGTACATATTTCGTTTGATGGAAGCACTTTAGGCTTTCCTCTTTGTCATGAGCGACTTTGTACTGCAGGCTTCTCTTTCATGTAAAGACAGCAATGCACAGTGTAATTTATTTGCCAAATCTACCTATCTGCAGGAAGGCCGTTCAATGACATTTCTCCTTGAGTATGTAGCTTCATCACTTTTGAAAATTTTATCTATAATTTTCTGGAGACTCGGAGATTGCTTCAGTTAATTGTATATCAGAAACCTTGTGTAACTCAATTTGAATATGAAATTGCAAAGTGAAGTACACAGCATATTTTCTTTAATATAACATGTGAAAGCGATCCACATTCAAAGTATAATTTCGTGGATTATACAGTATCCTTATTATCAATATATTTTATCTTCCTGTACAAGTATTTTGCAAGTCTGCTGGTAAGCAGATATTGTGAAGTGTGCGCTTGATCAGAGCACTCTTATGAGTTATGTCTCCTTATCTTTGCTCTTCACCCCACAGTTATAGCGGCAACCATGACGACGACGCTTTTCAGGATTATCTGGGTCTGAGTCGCTTGGTTCCAGGAAAAGCCCCCTGAGGCATCGTCTTCTTACTGTGGGCTGATAAGTAAGTTTCTCGGCAGGGGTGGTGCCAAACTCAGCCTTGCGTGTCTCAAGGGTCTCTGGTTTAATAGTTGGCTTGGTGGGGTCTGGTAGATTGTGAGAGAAAACCATATGAACACCAGGATTTCTTTCATTGACTGAACTGTTGAACAAAATTGAGTTATTGACGCTTTGTGTATTATTGTTGACATAAGCCTTGGTTGCTTGATCTTTTTTGGTTGTGGGATCTCTAGGGCTTCTTCCCCTGGAGCTTCCTTCTCCATCAGTAGGGACTTCATCTGATTTGAGCTTATAACCCCGGTGAATGTACACAGACCCATTCTTTTTTGCTGAATCTGGACCTAGGTGCATAGATGCTCCTCTATTTTCACCTGCTACGGTCATAATACTCACAGGTCTATCATCCATAGGCTGTTTTGGATGCCCTATGGTCAGCTTATGCACAAACTTTGATATATCTTCCCTGATCTCTTTGTGCAGGGGGCCTCTTTCCCCGTTGGAAATGCCAGGCTTTTGATGATTGCCTAGGATGTTCCTGTCCTTTTGAAGTGTTGAACTCACAGTTTTGATATGTTTTTCATCAGATATGGAGGTTGCCAGTTGCTTCTTTCTTTCAAAAATTTCATGCTTCTCCTGCTTCCTCTCTTCTGTCTGACTTCTGGCACCGGGTAACTCTTTGCTTTTGCTCTGTGTTTCTAAACCTGATGCTCCAGTAATAAACTTAGTGATAGTCCGCATCTCTCCATCAGCTGAACCATCAGTCCTTTCTTCTTTCACAAGCTCTCGTGCAACTTTCTTTCCACCTTCAGACTCTGTTTCTTTCACGAGTTCTTCAGCATCTTTCTTCCCTTCGGTTTCCTTCAACTTTTTCTCCGATTCTGATGGAGCCATCGTATGGCTAGCTTTAGCGGTAAGAGACTCCAGCTTTTGAGGTGCAGCTGGCGCTTCTGGAGCTACAGTAGAATCCGGTGCAACTGCCAACAAGTCTGATGCGTCTGTGGGCTGTCCTGCCACACCATCAGATTTAATGACGGTCTTGCCTCCGAATTGGAATTGAGATTCAGAAACAATCTCAGATTTGATTTGTGTCTTCGGTTGAGGCTCTTGTGAAAGTTGAAGAGTTCTTGCTGGCTTTGGTTCTTGCTCTGGAGTAACAGATGATGGGGGCCGAGAAAGATTAACAGGAGGCCGAGAGGTGTCTTGGGTTAAGGGTTGTGACTTCTTTGATGGAGATGAGACCTGAGAAACTACTCCGGCTATCGGCTGCACCTGGGTGGGTTTGCGCATCGGAGAGGAGGGTTGCGAGGATGTTTGGCCTGTACTTTGAGTGGCTAAGCGTGATGGCGATCGCGGCTGAGGGCCTGCTTGTATTGCTGGTTGGCTTTGAGCAGCAGTGCGAGATGGAGATGGGGGCACAGAGGCAGCCCTTGATTGTGTGGATGTGCGGGAGGGTGATCTGGTTTGAGTTGTTGCACGAGAGGGAGATGCAGGCTGAGAAGTGACTCGGCTTTCTGGTGGCACAGAGGAAGCCCGAGTTTGAGGCGCACGAGATGGTGATGCTGGTTGGGAAGCAACTCTGGATTCAGTGGGCGCACGATATGATGGTGGTGGCTGAGGCTCCCTTCTTGGTGCTGGCTGACTCTGAGGAGGGGGCTGTGTTGGGGCTATCCCTGCAGGCCGAAATGGGGCCCGCTGAGTTGGGAAACTGGTGGTTGGCCGGGCTGGGGCTTGAATTTCAGGAGTGGGACGAAGCGGTTGGCTTTCAGTTGTAGGACGAGGAGTTATTGCTGTTAGCCAAGGAAGTCGAAAGCGGAATGGTTGCCTTTGTTCTGCCATAGATGATCAAGTTAAGAAAAAAATATGCAACAACGGAACTGGGTTAGATTATGATTGAAGTTGGTGTGAAAGGTAATGCTTTTAATTTGAAATGAGGAATGATATTTATAGGTTTGTACTTGATTCCTTAGAAACTTCTTTGGAAGTTCGTAGTGTAGAAGAGTGTCTTGTTGACAATCTTCACTGGCTTCTTTTCTTTTCGGAAGACTTGAAAGGACAAACCTTTGAATATTAGGTGAGAAGAAAAGGATTCCTTAAGCAGATGTTCCTTCAATGTCAGGTCTAGCATCTCATTTTGATTGCCTTCAGGTTTTTGATTTCCCTGTTGGCAACTGTTTTGGATTTTATGCTCTGAAGAATATTATTTCTCCTGAAGGCATTCCAAGCATATACTTAACCTGAATGTCGTCTTCAAAAGCATAGTTACATTACGCAAGTGAAAATCAATGCAGGTGATATATGCCTAATCTTCTTGGCTAGATTACTCACTCAGGGTTGTACCAGGTTCCAGATCAAAAGTGAAGAAGCTCCTCTACAAGCTATAAGTATCAACCCGGGCTTGTTAGGAAAGAAAATGGTCTTTTTGAGTTCAAATATTCATGTATACCAACTCAGGAGTTTTTTAGACGATGACATCCCCATTTTGTTAAAATTCGAATCCGCAACTAAAACGATTAACTCTAAATGCATTGATTTCAATTGTAAGAAAGTGTGGACGCAGGACAGAACTCTTTACATGTTTTGACAAATTGTCATATGTTCTTTTGTCACAGTGACCATGGTTGTGACTTTTGGCTTGTCATAAATGTACTAATATGTCATGCTCATGCTCTATTACTGCCCTACATCAGATTGCTGTTCGAATGTCTTTGTTCAACATATAAGTATGAATCTGAATATATAAATCTTTTAGTCACAACCATGATCTCAATACGCCAGTATATCGCACATGGGTTTTATCTAGAAAATGGAAATCTCCTAAATTTAGAGCTATACATACACTTGATCACGATTCATTCATGAACTAAACAATTCATGCAAAACAAGCAAAGTCCCGAGGGAAGCCAAACATGTGGGAAATATTCTTCTTTTTGCTTGATTCATTCAAGAAAAGAACTCAGTGGAGTTACTCTCACAAGCAAGATGCATTCTTGTCTCTCTTCCTCTTTGACGTTTTCGCCAAATAAATGTATTACAGAATTGGGAGGATGCACCATACCACTTCGATAATATACAAAATTTTGGGGCTTAAAGGCAATCTTGGATCAATTTTGTGCGAGAATCTTTCAAAGAGCTCCCTCTCAATCTCTTAAAATCAGAATGTATATGTCCCAAATGCAATATAGTTTACGCACGCATACAGTAAATTAAAGCTGTGCAAGTTGGTGTTACACTGACAAAAAGTGATGGGTTGAAGATTCTTGCCTGAAGTTCTCTCTAATTTCCAATTTTTGGCGAGAATGTGCAGCCGGTAATTGTTTATTGACACGATTAGCCTGTTTTATGCAGTACCGTATCACTTAGAAGTGTTAATGAAAATGGTCTAGAGACACAGAATTCTGTTTAACATTATTTGTTGCTGAAAACGACTAGACTGCTTTCAGGATAGGACTAGTAGTCGTAGATACACAGAATTCTGAGTAATATTCTATTATCTTTAGCAGCCTAAAAAAGCTAGCCAGTGAAAGATACAATAGATTAGCACATCTTTTGTCTAAGCCCGAGGCTTCAAGAGAACGAAAGGAAGTTTGGTTCGGACCCAACTTTCAAGTTGTCGGTCACCTGAACTGTGCGAGCCAATTTTCCTTACATTTCTTGCAATGAAGCAAGATACCAAGATTAAAACATTTCTTTCCCTTTGTCCATACATTCAAGTAAAGAACCAAATGAAAATTTATTTCTCAAGTAAAACTTCACGACAAGATATTCTTCTGTTTTAACCCTTGAAATTGCCACTCATGGGAGAGGTTCAACTTGTCACCGTCGCAAGAACTACAATCAATTCCAATCTCTCTCATTTCCTTTTCAGGCTAGGTATGACCTTAATTGACCTTAAGGGGTATTCTTGTTATTTTCTTATCATTTTAAAATTCAAAAGACAGAAGTAAGATAATGCTTTAAGTTACATGTGATGTTAAACGTCAATGGAGTTAACATTAATCTTTACAATTTCAGTAAACGGAGTCAAGAATGCAAGGAATGGTTAGGGGAGTACGAACTTGCCACGAAATACTAAGGGGTGTAATTTTGAAGCATTCCCAAGGGAGATATGTTTACCAGGGAGGAAACACATGTTCACGTTTTGGATGTGTGACCTCTTCGTCTTCCCCCGTCGAAGAGAAAGGATTGGAGAATATAACAGTGGCTGAGGTTTTGATGACAAAGGGAGATGATAAAAGTGGGTCTTGGCTCTGCTGCCGTTCTGATGATACTGTCGATGATGCTGTGAAAAATGTATGTTTTTACAGAACTCCCAGAAATGATATTGGACTTGGCTCTTTTTCTTGATTCAGTTTACATGCATAACTCACAAACATCGTTGTTATGTAGCAGATGGCACAATATAATATTGGGTCATTAGTGGTACTGAAACCAGGAGAGCAACAACATATTGCTGGAATTCTCACTGAAAGAGGTAATACGTTTGTTTCTGTTTTCTTGAATGGGACATCTTGTTGACTCGAAAAAGATAATTAACCGAAACTTTTTGATGTTGGAATGGTGGACAAGCAGACTATCTAAGGAAAATCGTTGGGCAGGGAAGATCACCTAAATACACAAGGGTTGCAGAAATCATGACCGATGAGGTAAAATTTTACTATCTTTGTCAGCTCAGGTGTTGTATTATTCGGATTATCCATTCTCCTGTTTGAACATAACATGCCTTAAAATTTATAACTTGAACAGAATAAGTTAATTACGCTGCCATCCGATGCAAACGTTCTTGAGGCAATGCAGCTCATGACAGGTAATTAACAGATGACTGAGTTATTTATCATGTTATCTAAAGAGATATATCATTAAAGGAAATTATTAACAATTCTTTACGTTAACAGACAATCAGATTCGGCATGTCCCAGTAATAGATGGGAAAATAGTCGGCATGATTTCTATTGTAGATGTGGTACGTGCAGTGGTGGAACAGCAGAGTGGGGAATTAAAACGATTGAATGAGTTCATCAAAGGAGAATACTATTAGAATCTCAACTGATTCTAAGTGGGGAATCGTGATTTCGTGATTTGTCCAACATCAAGCTAATTTCATTCAGGCCAAAAGTAAACAAAAAATGTGATCAATCAACAGCTACTAGGCTAAGGGATGTTTAGTCCAATTGGTCAATGTGAACCAAGTAAAAAAATAATACAGTCATATTCATGAATGGTGAACCTAGGCTACGTACTTTCTTATTTCAGTAGAAAAATCAGTACTGCTATGTCTCACTTTCCGGACAGCAACAGACGTAAAAAAAAGTCTAAGATGAAAATAAATCAGCTATTGTGGTCCAAAAAACAGAGGGAGAAAGAAATGCATTATATCTATTCGAGAATGGATACCAAGGCAAAACTAACAACAAAATAAGATTGAGATGATAATGTAGATAAGATGCTCAAGTATGGAGAACATACCAAATCAACCGATTGACGATCTCTAGCCAACAGAAAGCTTGAGAAGCATTTCTGGGGGACTAACAAACTATCTCATTGATCGTCTTTTACTGTTAAAGGATTGGGATGCCATTAGGGCAACATCTAACTGCTCAGATGCAGTAAAACCCCTGGCCACCATCTGCCCATGTAGCCTTTGAGCATCTTGCAGAAACCCACCTGCTATAAGCCCATTTATAATCCTCTCAAAGTCACCTGGCCCCATTTGCTCCTTCTTTGCTTCCAGAACTCCTAGAGCCTGAAGAGCCTTTTTCTCAACCCTTGCTCTTGCATACATATCGCAAAGGCTTACATGAACCTTAAAAGGTGGAGCCTCACCCTGCTCGGATATCTTTCCCAATAGTTGCTCAGCCTCACAAATTAACTGCAGCTTACCCAACCAATCCACAAGTACGGTATAGGTAGCAGGTCCAGGCTCAAATCTATCCTTCTCAAGCTGCAACAAGAGATTTAAGGCCTTATCCAGTAAATTCTTCTTCTCGTAGGCTGCAATCATACTAGCAGTGGACCTGTCATCAGGCCTGTACCCAAGTTTTATCATGTAATCAAAGTTGTTCCTTGCCTGATCAGGGTCACCGGCTTGTGCATAAGCCTCCACAAGCAAGGTGCAAGACTCCAAATTTGGCTGGAATCCAGCAAACTGCATGGTGTTTGCAATTCGTACGGCCCCACTAACATCACCACATTGGGCAAATGACCGAAGTAATGCCAAGAAAATCTCCTTTGAGATCTCTAGGTCTCTTGCCTCCATTTCTCTCATCAATGACTCACCCAACTTAGGTTGGCCATCATTTACATATGCCATGATCATTGAGTTGTAAACCTTCGAGTCCGGTAGGAAGCCATGGCTCCACAAGCTCTCAAATGCTTCTTTAGCACGGTCAAGATTGCCTGCTTTGCAGTACATGTGAAACAGAACTGTGACTGTCAAAATATCAGGCAGGATACCATTCTCCTTCATCTTCTTGAGATTTCTCTCAGCATCTTCTAAACGATTCTCTTTAGCATGGGCATCAATAAGCTTTGAGTAATCACGAATGCTTGTCTGGAAAGATTTCTCACTCAACACAAGTTCTGCTACCTACAAAATAATTCATTCAATGTTAACTACATCAAAATAGTTAATTCTAAAAGAATAGGCTCTCTAACTGGAAGTTGTTTAATATAACTTCGAAATTTCAAATTCAGGTCTTCATGCATATTTTTATATTTAACGTACAGTGAATCCTTTTATTTGCCAAACAAGAGTCATGAACTACCAACAAACCCCAGAGCAGCATATAAAAGCAAAAATGATGCAATCTAAAAAACAATAGTAATACAAGCAAAGCAAAGCTAGATTTGGCTTTCCATGCCACATTCATATATAAAACCAATTAAGAAATTATAGTAATATCATAT
>JAXCLQ010043421.1:13928-44129 GCA_035584115.1 Cedrela odorata | reverse complement strand
AGAGGCTGCCATACAATTCAATTTTCTGCCAAACCAACTGATGTTCATTCATATAAAGACCCAAAAATTCATGAAACTCTATATATATACATGTTAACTCACCCATAAATACGAAGGAAGGACAACACATATCATGATATGTTATTTTATTTTCCTTGCCTGGAAGTGTGTTTTGAGAAACTTAAGACAGCAAAGAGAAGGAGACTCAAAAATATAACCAAAAGGGAAAACTAATTAACACAAGAACTTAATAATTTGTTTAGAACAATGGTAGCAATTAGATAAAAACAAGAATTAAATCTGAATACAAATCATTGATCAAGTCCTCTAATCTCTGAATTAATTCCTTTTAATCCATATCTTATCATCTTTACCTAGCTCACATATGGCCTTTCTACTCACCTACCAAACCAAAACAAGCTTTGTGGTATCTGTTTTACACTGGGTCTGGCTGTTGCTTCTTCACATTATTCTTGTTATTGTGCATCCAAACCTTGAAAACCTGCCTCTTCACTCCAACTTCAGCACAAAATTTCTCAAGTTCCTCTTCATCTTGCTTCTGAAACCTCCACCCCACTTTCTCTGCAAACTCCATCATCTTATCTTTCTGCTCCTGCGAAAATTTTGTTCGATAGCGTTTCTTGGACAAAATATAAGGAGGAGGGAGTGGTGGTTGTATTCCTTCGGCGTTAGAGTGGAAAACATTAAGATCTTCGCTTGAAGACTCAGTACCCCCACTGATGCCACAAAAAGCCATATTCATCGGTGCAACAATTGCACTTGACGGACTGGTATGCATGCTTATTGTATATTTTTGATGATGTATCATGGTTGGAGATGGCAATGGTGGAGGTAGTTGAAGTGGGTTAAGCATTACAGTTCTTCTACCAGAATTTCCAGGGAATTGGGTCTCTCCATCGACCTCTTTTCGGTGAAAGTTTCTGTGACAGTCACAGGCAGCACATTTCAAGGCTTCAAGAGTGCCTTCCTCGCCGCTGGGCATGAACTCACCGCAGCCGTCGAAAACGTTTCCACCAATACTAGCTGCATGGTTTTTAAGGCATTCTCGATACCTAACTTTAATGGCTGTTTTCGAGTTTGATCCGGTGGAGATCGGTTCAATTGTGGCACTGGTGACAGTAACTCGATCTGGGTTTGGAGATCTTCCTCGGCCAAATGACGGTTGTCGTTGTAAATGATCTAGGGTTTGGGGGAAACTGTGGACTGTCGTACCATTATTGTTCCCATCTATTCTACTTTCTGAACCGAGCGTTTTTGTTTCATTTTCTTGCTTTATCTCCATCATCATGCAGCAAACCACAAGTCCTCTCAACAAAATCTCCTGATCTGTTATGTTCTTGATCTGTTAATGGAACTCTCTAATATTGGACCTTCCCATGCTTTAAAAACGTACAAAACTATAGCTTACCTAACTAGATATCTCGGTCTTTTACTCTCTTATTCTCGATATTTCAATACTACGCTCCTGCACTCACCGACCGATGCCTCTAATTTCAACAGATTCATTGAAGTGAATGAGTTTGAATAAGCGATTAAGGCATAAGCATAGAGAGAGAGAGACAAGTGAGGAAGAAATTTATTACGGCTAGTAAAGATAAAAATATATACTATCAAAAAAACAAACAAGACATTCAAGTTGAAGGGATCAAACTTACAGTTTACAGCTGGAACAGCAAAGCATCTGCAGCATCAGCTCCAGCTTTATACCATCATCAAGCCCTAAACTTGTTCTGAATTAGCCAGAGAAATATATAAAGAGAGAAGTTTTTGGGGGAATGAGTTATAAGCTTAGGTTTAGGATTGTGCTTCAGTGCTTCCAGCAAACAAACCAACTAGACGTCCAACAAGAGACAATTTGGTTGCTTGTGATGAAGCCGGGAAGATAAGGGTCAACCTTGAGAGAGAGAGAGTATAGAGATTATTAAGAAGCTTTATTTCTTTTTTATTTGCTCGTCTGCTCCAACAACGTCATGTTCATCCCTTCCCCACGCCCTGCCAAATTGGGACCCACTCTTTCCTCCCTTCATTATTGCTTTGCTCCTCTTGCTTGTTTCTTCTTATCTTAACCCACTCGGGAGTCTCGACCCTAGCTAGCTCCAAGATGACCAAACACAGTTACAGCATACTCGCAGTCACAGCTTTCACGATGCGACGTAGCTTTGTTAACTTATTATATCTATGATAAATCAACATGAATTATAATAAAAACACGTAATGAAACATAGCATTAGGAGCTAGCTAAGAATGGAACCCATGCAAAAAACAAAAGAGAGAAAGAGAGAGCGGTGAAAAAGTGAATAACAGAAGGGGATGGTCCATGCACTGTGCAAATTGTGTTTGTCTTGTAGCTTGCGTTTGTGTATGTAACTCAAATTGAAATGAAGTATCAGATGAGAGAGAGAGAAGAGAGGTAGAGGTAGAGATAGATGCTATTCTGCGCTGAGCTGAACAGCGGATTTCTGCAAAAATCTCTGGCAAACCACGCTTGCCCCAAGCAATGTCTTTACCTTTCCGTGATGCAATCGATGGCTTGATTCGTCTCCCCCTTTCCACGTTTTAGCTTTGGTACTTGTTTGCTTCATTGTTCATTTATGGTGCACGACAGCTTCATCCAATAGAATTTCGAAACTGAGAATCCTCAACAGCACCCAGGATCTCTTTCTTCCTTCCCTTTCTTTTTTCTTTTATCTTCTTTCTCTGGGTGAAATGCAACTTTTCTGAAACTACTTAACACGATACTAAAATACAAACAAAACAAAACAAAGTTGCCCCTTCAGCTCCCAATTTTACCATGCCAGATTAACATGTATCTCCTTTACATGCTGTTAAATTTTTTGATTTAATCAGGTTTTGGAATTGCTCATAACGAACTCGTATTGACAGATTTCCCAACAGACAAAACACATGGCTAAGTACATACTGCTTTCTGTAACAACAACAAATCCCTTCATGGCATTTATCTTTGAGCTTTAACTATTACGCAGTTCATGATTCTTATCTATTAGTTGATGCACTTTTTTTCTAAAAACATTAAATTCGCAAGCAGCACTCAACAACCCTATTTGTTGGGCCCTAATGTAGTAATGAGCTGGGCCATTACAGAGTTGCTTTAGTCTGTGTGGGCTGCCAGATTTTCTGTAACGCCACCGTACTTATTATTAATAACTGGAGTGATTTTATTTTTAACATCGAGTACATACCAAGCTTAACAAGAATGGCCAATTGAAGTAAATTGATTTGCTCTCCCAAAATTTTGAGAAGTACATGAACTAGAGAGTTATTGCCCATGCATTGAAATTGAACTTAGAGGTTAGACAGTGTTATATAAGTAATAAATTGCACGATTGTTAGAGACGTAAATGATATATTAACGAGAGAGTTTTTATATTTTACTTTAGTCCTTAACATTATTCGAAATATTAATTTTAGTCCCCTAAATTTTCATATTATTCACAAAAACCCCTATTAATTTCCATGTTATTCACTTTAATCCTTCTTTCAAGATTCAGAATAATACTCAAGGAAATTTCATGCTTGTCCAAAATTATCATTTAATTAAATAATTTTTCATATTAATCACAAATTAGTCACTTTAATCCCTGAAATCATTTTTTTCACAGTTTTTATTTATTTATTATTATTTTTATGTAGGTTGTAAATGTCTCCCACTAACACAATAGCCAATAAGCTTTATTTTGAATTTCAGGTAGATAGAACGTACATGATCATTAACAAACATTGCTATGGTAATCAAACAGTTACCATTCATAGACACCTAAAACCAAAATCAAGACAATCTTTCATGCTCTTACAATCGAGAGAGCAATGAGGGACGAGTTTGAGAGCTTGAGAAGGAAAGAAAAACTTCGTTTCTCTCTTCAGTTCTCTCTCTTCTTCTTCCTAATTCTTCTCCATTTCTTTTACTTGCATGAGTTGACAATAAGATGCTCTCATAGTTGTCAAATCGCATCTCCATTACTATATTCATTTTACCTTCAATAAGCTTATGCTTAGCTGCCCATCTCTGTATTTTACCTGAAGTTGTTTTCGGAACATGTCCATTGTTTACAAGTATCACTAACCCAACTTCCACATTTTCTTCCTTCAAAACAGCTTGCTTGATCTTTTCACAAATGATCTTCAATGCCCTAGTATCCTTTTCACTTCTCTGCATCTCTGCAACAATGGCAATCGTTCTTGAAATATCGAATGCAGCAAGGCAGCCTCCTCTTAGATACTCATGACAACTGTTATAAGCCGTTGTCTCAATGTAATGAGGGTGTATCTCTTGATTTTTTGGAAGCTTGATAACATCTGAACATCGACCGGTAACGAAGAGAAATCTTTTTTCTCCTTTAACGATTCCTCTATCTCCTGTGCGTACAAAAACTCGGGTAGTCATGTTGCCAAGTCTTGCTTGAAATATTTCTCGAGTTAAGAAAGGATGACCGAGGTAACCAGAGGCATTGCTTGGGGATGAGACCCAAATTTCACCCTCGATTCCATCCGCAACAGGGTCGTGCGTGTCTTCATTTACAACTACAATCTCCATGTCCTCATCTTCTTCATATCGAGAAGCAAGCCTGGCACTTGGTAAGAGCTTGTTGTGAGATGGAATGTTTTCAACAGAAGTAGGGTTGTCATTGCTTCTCCAAGCTGTTGAAACGAAGGTGCAGTTCTCTGCTAAGCCGTAAGATGGAGAGATAGACGATGGGTTTAGTCCAAAGTGCTTAAATAAATCAACAAATTCTTCCACGGAACTCTTGTAAATGGGCTCATTAATGAGAATCAGGTTTCTCATACTCCATAGACTTATTGGTGAGGTGCCTTCGTCAACCCCCCCTCGCTTCACAACGAGTGGCAATGTGAATGATGGAACAGGGGTGCAAGTACCCTTGAAATTTGTA
The DNA here is from genome assembly GCA_035584115.1 of Cedrela odorata. Lineage (NCBI taxonomy): Eukaryota > Viridiplantae > Streptophyta > Magnoliopsida > Sapindales > Meliaceae > Cedrela > Cedrela odorata. Next base: position 39,201 of record JAXCLQ010043421.1, on the reverse strand, counting down.
ATGAGCTCGAGCCATGTTCTTGGCCGTGTGACAAATGCTGCCGGGGATGTTAACACGCATGTTGCACCAGATACGATTGTCAGCAACAGAAACATGAGGCCACAATCGTGGTATTGAGGCAACCAAGAAACTATTACACTGTTTGGATGAAGGTCATAGGCTTTCCTCGCTGTTCTGACGTTGTGAGCAGCAGAACCTGCGGTCACAAGCACCGGCTTCGGGATCCCAGTTGAACCTGAAGTGTACTGAATCAAATACACTTCTTCTGCTTTGCAGCCATTATACAGTAAAGAACTCGTATTCGAATAAACCCTTTTGTTTTTGATATCATATGTAGAAATCCACCTCAGGTTCTGCAACATTTCTGCAAGATTTCTATTGTTAGAAGACGTTGAGATATATTCTCTAACACTGGTAATGTAATCTTGGTGAGCTATGGCAGCTTTGGGTTTTGTCTGTGAGAGAACTCTAACGAGATGGTGATAGTTTTCTTTAGCAAAAGACGGGTCAGGGGGGAACATAGGTATGATCAAAAGGCCAGCTCTTTGGCAGCCGAAGATGATCTCCACTAGCTCAAGTCCCGGTGGGCAGAAAATGACAACAGTATCACTTCTACTCAATGAAAGAAGTAATTGAGAAGAAATGGACTGCACTGAGTCATTTAGTTGAGCGTAGGTGAGAATTGAACTCTTGTTTTCATTACCCGAGTTATCTTCAACCCAAATAAAAGCTGGCTTGAACCGGAAAGCTGGTAAGTTGGCCCATACTGGGAGGTAGAGATCAACCACAGGTTGGTCAGGAAAAGAAGGGTCATAATTCTCGTAGTTCATTTTGCTTATTGTGTTATCAATGCCATGTAACCACATAAGTTTAGGCCATTTTATAATGAAGAAGAGTGCATAAATTAGTAATAAGAAAGGTGCTTTTGCCAAAAAAAAAACGAAATATACGAGAAAGAATAAACAGATATTCGATGAATATCCCACTTTGATGCTGAACCGAGCTTTCAAAATTTAATTATTCATGAACGTCGCCATCTTGGTGTTTTATGTTCTTCTCGTCGCACTCTTCCATTCCACACATCATATGATAGGCTAATTCCAGCATGTCATCCAGCCGGCCGTCCTAAGCTTGCCCAATTGGGATCTTCTATTACACGGATAGACGCAATTAGTTCTTTAAACAAAGTTGCTCACGTGATCCGGACTACACTACAGGGATGCAGCGTTAATTACAAGCATTATGCGCAAATGCGAACCCGACAATTAATCATGATTATTGAGGAGGTGCCACCTTTAAAGTCCTTGGATACGTTAAAAATTCGGATAGACAATTGAATTGAGTTCCCTTTTCACATTCGTGTACCATATTATTTCTTGAAGCTCAGCTCAGTACTCATTTGTTGTTGGCTTTTGATTGTGTGAAGATGGTTTCCCATGGTAGGGAGTTGGAACAGATTAAAAATAACTTTTGTTGATTGCGATTTATTAGTATCAGCTACTTCCATTTATGTACATTGTGATTTTTATTTTGGGAACAATATTATAGTCCTAAATTTTATTTCCAAATCATCAAGTGAATGATGAAATGATGTTATGAATATAACATTTAAAAAATGTACAAAATTTAGAATAAAATTGGAGACAGGTAACATTACTCATCAAGATATTGATACTCTCGGCTATACTTACATGATAGCTCCGCAAGCTCATTCCACATTTCCACCCAATAACACAAATGTGCAAGTCTATGATTTCTTAGCAATTGTTAAAATAATAAACATTGCCACCCCATATGATGTATCAGCATAGCTGCTATGCATGTATTAAATAGCATATTTGATTAAGAAGATACGATTCCAATTCACACATGGGTGAAGTAGTCGATATTTACAAAGATGCAATGCAGATATATTAAAGTTCGACAAAGGAGCCGAATCACAGTTAAAGGTCAAAGCACTGAAGCATTTCATTCTGTAGTTTCCTATAAGAGACCATAGACAACTGAAAATCGGTGTCCTACAGCAAATGAACTATAGCACAGATGATCTTTATTTAATCTCAGGGCATAATTACCAGATTGAAATGTGAACTCAGTACCTTGGATGTCCAAACTTCCAGCAGACATTTTCCATGAGTACACTAGCTTTGCTTTGAATCCTTTCACTTGAAACTGAACAATTGACAGAGATGACTGAAAAACTTCTTTAAATTTTCCTATTATTGTCCCCATGTATAGGCCCTAATGATACGACAAGATCAGAGAATAGTTGGTTAACAAATCATCAAAAACAGACACAATAATTATTAACAGAGAAGTTTTCAAGTAAAACCTCTAACATATCATAGTCTAGTATTACATTAATCATAAGTAGCAGTAATACATGAAACAACTGATGTCAAAGGAGAGATTAAGAACCTCCAGAAAAGGAAGGTGTCTCAAAATGCCCATCACTGGGCTATAAACTGCATATAGGGGACCAAATTCGTCTCATATGGACCCAATCCAACCAAAAACTATAAAGGAAAAAAAAACATCCCCTAGGAAAAAGGTTCGCTACCTAAATTATCAATAAAAGATAATAACCAAATTATAAATCTGCACATGCCTTGCAATCTCCTAAAGCAAAGGGGCACATGTGTGGTCTTATCAACCAAACTTTGCATCTATTCTCCAAAAACATGAATGCCGTGGAGCCAACTGGAGCAGTTCAATTTGATAATATGTTGGACCAACTATTCCCCTATAAATCAATTGCTCATCAAAATCAGAAAGATCCTTCCTATCTCCCCCACCCACAAAATAAAGCTAAAAATGGAAAACAGCAATAACTACATAACAGGCAGCAAGGTTAGGATGATAGGAGTCATTCAGCTGTGACTGGTATCAGATAAGAATTTTCCAACGCATCCCTGTGCTGAACTATTTATGTTATTGTCCCCACGGGAATAGCCTAGTTGGTTAAACCTCTTGGAGTGGAAATAAGAGGGTCAGGAATCGAGTCCCCCTCACACCAACCTTGGAGGGGGAATTATTTAATTTTTGTTTGTGTGGGGTAGGCTGTGGTGAGGTGTGTTTTACAAATTAAAATAAAAGAAAAAACTATCTAGGTTACAACATTACAAATACTCCTAAATACTATATAACTGGTTAAAACAAAATTCACTCAAATCTATTCCTTGCTGGACACTGGTAGTGTTACCACTTTAATTGAGGGTGGTAAAGAAATTAGAGTGCAGCACTCAGCTATGAGGGAGGGAAGCAAGTCTAGCACATTGTAAGACCACTTTTCAGCCTCATCCAGATATAACAACAGAACACACTGTTCTCGCAGATTTCTTAAAAGGAAATTGAATCATAACTCTTTTTTACATACACACAAAATGACAATATACTAGGCCCCAATATAGGGACAGTTCTATACATAATATTTTCACACTTTAAGAGAAATCAAGCAATTATAAATAAATACCTAATGATTTCCAATATACCTTATACACAAGCGATGATGCAAATCACAAAACAAAATAAGTAGCTAACTCAAGCTAAATAAAAGTGAAAGCCACATGTAGATGTTAATATTTTCTTCTATCTCCCTTACAGTACAGGTGTGGGAAAATTGCTTACATTCATTTCACATTTCTACACATCTATCTGAAATCTTTTTTAAATGGAAAGGCTGGCTACATGGTCTTATTAATTTCATTTCCAAGATTCCTGCTGCAGGCATGGACACTAGACTGTACACATCAACAAAAGTCCAGCTATATGACTTCATATGAAAAGTTGGGAGATTTCCATATTCTTTTCTTTTCTTTTCCCAATCTTGACGTTGAGTTTTCTGTTTTTGGAATAGGTAAAATCAACCTGAAATCGCACATTCAATCACATATGAATATGTTTCAATACAATGTCTGTTATTTATTCTTCTCTAAATGGGAAGATGGTCTTCACAAGTATGCCTATTATTTCAAAAACCGTGTCAACTTTATCCTTACATTGCTATCCTGCACCAGCAAATTTTTCCTGTGGATTTCACATTATTATGATTGAATGAAAAACAGACTAAGTTTCTCTTCCACCTCTTTATGTCTAATAAAATATCAGAATCCAGTTTCATGCTACTGCACAGGCATCCTTCTCCATGCAAGCAAATACTTGACACTCATAACAAAGCCATATTCAATGAATTATCTGAAGCAATATGACAAAACTATGCTTGAATGACTTGAATATCTTTTGAGATTAGTATACACTAAGACCTATTTAGAAAATCATAATTAAATAATGGAGTAATCCATAACGAAAAGTTTAAAAAAACAAAAATCTTGAGAATCTAGAATACAACAACACGAGGAAAACATTGAGATATTGAAAGAACATTTGCCAGAAGGGAAAGGACTAATTTCAGAATATAACATGTGCCAAATAATAGGAAAAGGAGGGAGACAATGAGGGTGTGCTTTTGGCAAACAGAGCTATGCTTACAAGAGATAAACGCACAATGAATGAGCATTTAAAAACAATCTTCAAAATACTTCAAAAGAACCATTGATCCTCCATAATCATTACAAGATAGACCCCTAGTAGGACCTCAAACAATTTTGAAGAGCCGAACCTCTTTCAGCAATAACTAAAAAATAAATAAATAATCAAAATGGAAACACACATCTTCCCAGGTTCAAACATTCATTTTATACTGAGAAAGTAAATGATTGGTACAAAATTAACAGAACAATAATCGAGAACCCAAAAAGACTAGCACTATATCACCACTCAGGCAGCGGCATTACAAGAACAACAATTACTTGAACTGTTAACACATAATGAAAATAAAAGAAAAATAATCACAATCAAATAAAGAACACTCACATTGTGCATAAAAACACTAACTTTTAAAACACTAATAGTCCAAAATTAAGTATCAAAATTTATAAACATGCAACAAAAACTAAGAAATGATGTGAAAGTCATGATACCCAATGTTGATAAGGCTATTTATCTGATCCAAAAATTGCGGCTGCTGCTGATGCTGTTGCTCCTGCTGCTGTTGCTGTGGCATTGCAGCAAAAGCAGCCACTGCAGCTGCACTTGAAGGCGCACCCTTAGCTTCCACAAACCTCCATAGATACCACGAGGCCACCGACCTGTACGGCCTCCATTTCCCACACAAATGGTCCATCTGCGACGGCCTTGGCAACTCCTCCAAATTGTTCAGCAACTGAACTCCTTTTCTCACACTGAGATCATTGGTCGGCAGAACGTCCGGTCTGTGGAGAGAGAAAATCATGAACATGTGCACAGACCATGACCCGATTCCATTAACCATTGTAAGCATTGTGAAGAGCGATTTATCATCCATATTTACAATCGCCGTATCAGATAATATTCCATTCTGATATTTTCTCGCAAGATCATGAAGGTAACCGGCTTTCCGCCCCGAAACCCCGATTTGTCGGAGCTGTTGAGGGGTTAAAGCGAGAACTGTTTCTGGAACCACTCCACCTTCGCCACCACAAAGCTCGATGAAGCGCGTGTACATCGAAGTTCCAGCTTTGAACGCTAGCTGCTGGTAAAGGATGCTTCGAGTTAGGGCTAAAAAGGGAGTGTCAAACGAATCAAAAGTTGGAGCCGGGTGGTGATCAATCAACGAAGCTAACAGCGGATCCGCGTTACGGAGATGGCGAATCGCAATTTCGACTTCGCCTTCGGACGATAACGGCCGTGCGATAATTCTGGGAACAGTTAGGGATTGTTGCTGTTGAGTGGTTCTGGATTTTGACGATTTTGTTGATGCAGTTTTAGACGATTCGATTTTGGTCGTTACGACTTGTTGAGATGAACTGGTGGGGTCCGTTCCGTTATCAGGAGAGAGTTTCCGGATTTTTCGAGGACGTAACGGGATTTTCGACGGAGGGGATGAAGTTTGAGATGGAACATTGGCAACGTCGTCGGCGGTGATTTCCGGTTGGATCGCTGGGACTGGGATGATTGCGAGGGCTGAGTCTCGGTGCGATTGAGGCTGGGTTTGGGTTTCAAGTTGGGGTCGGGGCTGTAGCTGAGTCGGGATTTGGGTTTCCTCAACCATGTGTTCGATCTCTTAGCTAGAAATCGAGGGGTTGACTAAACTAATCGTCGACGACGGGGACGGCGGCGGTTTAAAGGGAGTGAATAGGCATTAAAACGAGGGGTTTTATGTGGAGGAAGAGAGTTGAGTTGAGTTGAGTGGCCGTGTAATGTGTGCAAAGTGATGTGCACGTATACGTGATTGAATGGAATGGAATGGATTCGAGGGACAACTAAAACTAAAACTCTGGCGCGTGAATCATCCTTATTTTAATCTCATCTGGTATTATTTCTTAGTTTATGTTATCCTCCGAGATTTTTAAGTTTACTTTCTTTTCCACGCACTCTTGCAGCGCGTGCACGTGCAATATCTCCTAGATCCTTCTCCGTTACTGGGGTTGGGCCGGTTAATACAGGCTAAATCTCTCTTACCGATTTGAATATGGCCATCCTCTAACCGGCCTGGGTAATGATGTTTTGGGCTACAAGCCCATCCATTTGAAGTTCAGAATTGCTTGTTGGACATATAGAAGGATGTAGAAACACAGAGTTTCAGTCTCTCGGTCTCGGACACCATGGAAATGGAATGCCCTCTAAAACACAGAGTGTCGTGGACCAGTCCATTTAAGGCTATAAAGCTCGCGATCGTTCTACCTGGGCCTTGACTTCTATTGAAAATATTATCCCCTTGTATTAGGGCCAAAACTTTCGGATCCCAAAATTTATATCAACGAATACCCAGCGTTCAATGGGGGTTGAAGCATATGATTGACTGACTAGTTAATTGCTAGTGATTCTCGTTCTTAACGCATTGTGAGGCAGACAGATGAAACTCATTAAGTTGACGCACATCCCATACAAAGATGTGCAGTATCTTTACAGCTTGGTCATTGGCCAACTCAGTCAATCTAAAGGTCTTCTAATATGACAGAGAACAAAAAACTTCAATTCAATTGGACATACCAGTAACCTAATGTTTGGCATGCACGTGTAAAATGCATAGTATAGAAATTTTGCCGACGGTAGCTTTGCTATAATTTTTCCACGTGACAGGTTATATATGCTGAGTCAGCTATGACAATGATTCGGACAATTTACCTTGGAGATTGTTAACTGTCTCTTTCAACAGTCGGACGAAAATCACACATGCATTTGCTTAATCATACCAAATACTTGTACACTGTACATAAGAATCAGTTCAAGATCATTGACTTGTGCTTTAAGATAGAAATCATTCGAGTATGATGACTGTTTGGTGCACCAGAAAGTTCTTGCCTCGTATGATGAATATTTGGTGAAGCCTGTGAAATTTGGACAAGCCCATGGAGAAAATAACTTGAGATACGTTGTTCTTGTCCCACCAAGGAGTTAAAAACTAAACAGCAGTACCAGAAGCAAGGAGTACTCTTATATAATTGAGTGCAGTTGTGGACGCAGACAAAGTGGGCGCATTGTTGGCTTAAATAATGCGCAAACAGAACCACGTGGATGAATTTTATATTGCGAACAAGTTCAAAGCTGCCTTTCAAAGGATATGAAGTGTTGCGAGTTAAACATCAGTAAATGTTAAATGTATTAGTAGCTAAATGCAACTTGAGTCGTATATGGAGAAAGTTTTGCTTTCAGTCCGATTGAAACATTAATGGCATATTGTAGATATTTTCTAAATGCATTTTCTGGTCAACAATCGGAAGTTCTGCTGAGACTTTGAAGCAAAACAAGGCTGAAGTATCAAACAAAAAATGCATTTTCTGGTCAACAAATCGGAAGTTCTGCTGAGATTTTGAAGGAATACAAGGCTGAAATATCATACAGCAAATGCATTTTCTGGTCAACAATCGGAAGTTCTGATGAGATTTTGAAGCAACACAAGGCTGAAATATCAAACAACAAAATGAGATGAGAACCCAAGCTTAGGTAATTTTGTTGGCTGTTATGTTTTTAATGACAAAAGATAATCCCACGAGCCAATTGTAAGAGCTGAGTTGTGCTTAAATTAACAATTTGTCGCAAGTCTTGGATTGCCAACAGAGCACAAGAAAACAAGCGCATGACTAAGACACAATCACACAACCCATAAAAGATCTTCCTCTCTATTCCTATTATAGCTACTTCGTGTACTACTCCTCGCGACTCGCTTTTCTAATGGTCCCAGACCAAGACCACCATTAAAATTTTTCATACATCTTTCTGTAGATTATCATCTCTCTAAGGCATTTCGTCGAAGGGTATTCAAAATCGATATTTTGCTCCCGCTTTCTTTGAGATTTAGGCAGCAAAAAGAGAAAAATGAGTTTCAGAGACGAAAGTGATGATGGAAATCTACGTAAGCCGTTTTTGCACACCGGAAGCTGGTACCGTATGGGCTCCAGGCAATCCAGTATGATGGGCTCTTCTCAGGTCATTCGTGATCGCTCCGTCTCAGTCATAGCTTGTGTTCTCATTGTCGCTTTGGGTCCTATCCAATTCGGTTTCACCGTATGCAACTTTCTCTGGAAGCTCAAGAATTTTCTGTTTCTGGATGCTACTTAGAACTAAATAAAGAAGAATTGAAAGTTTTCTATTGATTTGTATTTGTTTGGGTTTATTTTGCAGTCTGGTTATTCATCACCAACGCAAACTGCAATCACTGAGGATCTTGGACTGACAGTTTCAGAGGTGGGAATTTTCGTTTGGATTTAAATTTCTGTTGGATTTGCCTTTTATATGGTTTCTAACTAAGTTTCTTGGAACAGTTTTCTTTGTTCGGTTCTCTATCGAATGTGGGGGCTATGGTTGGAGCAATAGCTAGTGGTCAGATTGCTGAGTATATTGGACGAAAAGGGGTAGAACATAATTGTTTAAATTAACTTTTTTTCCATTCTGTATTTCAGTTAATTGCTTCTTTTAATTCGTTGATAGTTGGGTTTTGCTGTTTTGTGTTATTTGTAGGCTTTAATGATTGCTGCTATTCCAAATATCATTGGATGGCTTGCCATATCTTTTGCGAAAGTGAGTTTTCATTACAATTTTAGTACTATTGATTAGAGCTCGTGTGCCAGCATGAGTATGTAAACTAATCTTTATTTCTGCTGCCTTATGAAGGATTCATCTTTTCTGTACATGGGAAGATTGTTAGAAGGTTTTGGAGTAGGAATTATCTCTTATACGGTAATCTTGATTTGCGATTTTTTGTTGTTCAGTTAAATCTTTGCATGAAAGCAAGCTGAAAATATCATGCTTCTTCATCTTCAATAGGTGCCCATGTACATAGCTGAGATAGCACCTCAAAACTTGAGAGGTGTCTTGGGTTCGGTGAATCAGGTTGGCTGTTTTTTGGTGGCTGTAGTAAACATGATTTGGTATCATTTATTTGAATTCTAACAAATGTCAAACTCAAATGACTTACCAAATCAATCAATTTTTGCTCATGTAGCTCTCTGTCACAATTGGAATAATGCTGGCTTATTTGCTGGGGCTTTTTGTTCAATGGAGAATACTTGCAGTTCTAGGTAATCTTTGAATAATCCATCCCATGGAAATATTTTTTTCCCTTTATCTCATAGATGAATGGAATCTTCTGACTTATTATGAATAGGTGATAGTTATTAAATTTTGAAAATTTGAGACTGTCACTGCAATTTGTAGGTGAGCAATGGCAACCGAAGATGGTTAGTACAGAGGAAGCATTGTTTTACAAACTGTACTCACTAAATCCGTGGAAAACAGCACTTTAATGAGTTTAATTTGCATATTGGAAAGCACAATAATTTTTTCAAATTGCTTTTAGCAGCGAAAACTTGAATACATCTTGGCACAATTCTTTTTTAACAATATTATCAATTTTTTTCTCATGTAAACAAGAGTTAGCTACGGTGATCAGTTAGTAAAGACAATTATCAATAACCTTACTGCACTCCATTGTGGGTGTTCAAGATGATTCTTCATATCCCAAACCCTGTACGTTTTTGTTCTATGTCAACTTGCATGGTTTTTATTCCTGGAAACACCTTAAATCACAAGTTGAAGCTATTCCTTCTTTTGGAGGGAAAAACTACCTCAACATGGGATTCTAATATACTTTAATAAATGGGTGAATATATGAATTATCATTTCTGAATGATGGAACTCTGACATCTTTTTTCTTCTTGCAGGAATATTGCCATGTATAATATTGATACCTGGCCTGTTTTTCATTCCAGAATCTCCACGGTGGCTGGTAAGGTTGATGAAGGAGGTTGTTGTATTGATTATAGTTGTAAATATTGTTGTAATTTCATGAAGCAAGTTTTATTTTCCCACCTTAATTTAGGCAAAAATGGGTATGACAGAAGATTTTGAAGCATCTTTGCAAGTTTTGCGAGGGTTTGATACCGATATTTCCATTGAAGTGAATGAAATTAAGGTAACAAACTAAGTTCAACTTCTTTCTCTATCTGGCACATTGTAAAGTGGTCCCCAGCTTTTACATATGTGATCTCTTCTTGAAAATCCAGGGGCAAATTTTTTTCATTTCTGCAAAATAGTATAGATAATTTTGTCTCACTTGGATAATGCAGAGGTCCGTAGCATCAACTAGCAGAAGAACAACAATCCGGTTTGCTGAACTCAAACATAGAAGATATTATTTTCCTTTGATGGTATTAATTATTGCTGGAAATTTTAGTTCATTTGCCTCCATTTTGGCCTCACTTTCAACAGTGTTTAATCTTCCAAACCTAATTGCTTGTGATCACTGATGTCTTGCAGATTGGAATTGGTCTACTTATCTTGCAGCAGATCAGTGGAATAAATGGCGTTATATACTATTCCAGTACTATATTTGAAACTGCTGGTAAATAGAAGTTATTTCCCTAGCTGTTTTCCTAATGATTTGTTTATAGCAAAAGGAAGTTTGTAAATGCATCTATAGTGTTTACCCATTTTTCCACTAAAATAAAGAGTCGGATCATTAAGAAATTCAACTATGTGCTAGAAAGTACATAGTTACACCTTCATAAGTTCATTATAGAACCTCAAGGAATTACTAGTTGCAAAAAGTAATATTGTTTATACGGGATATACATCCCTTTTTTGTCTTTAAATGTTTCCCAGGACCGTGGTCAAACAAGTTTGCTTTCTATCCCCGATTAATCCATAATACGCTGCTAATTCTTATGTTTAGTATCTCAATCTTGGCTATATATGTTGGATTTAATGGAGTCAAATGATACTTTTTGTCATGCATAGTGTGACAGCATAGATAATATCAGTTAGCATTAAATTGAAATGGCTCATGATCGTTGCCTAAATCTTTAACAGGGATTACATCAAGTAATGTGGCTACATTAGGGCTCGGTGCTGTTCAGGTATAGCTTGATGAAAACTTAAAAAAAAATGTTTTTTTTCCTTAATCTAACCTGAATGCATTGGATCTTTAAGTTAAAGTAATTGGAATATGTACACTAAATAGGTCATTGCTACCGGAGTAAGTACGTGGTTGGCAGACAAGGCGGGTCGCCGAGTTCTCCTTATTGTGAGTTTAAGCAATATTCTGTTCATCAGTCATTAGATATCTGCTTGGAGGTGAGAGATGGCCAATATTCTCCTTTTCTTATTTATTGCAGATTTCCTCTGTTGGAATGACCGTGTGCCTCCTAATTGTTGCAGTATCGTTCTATGCCAAGGTATATGGTTGCATCTTGTTAAAAAATGAAATCTTGAACCACACATGTTTTGGCTTAAAGATTTCCTTTCTAAAGTCTCTATCTCATTTTGCCATGGTCTCTGATTTTTTTCCCCTGTTCTTAATCGACCTCAGGGTTTTGTATCAGACAATTCTAGTCTTTATGGCATATTGGGCATCCTTTCAGTTGCTGGTGTTGTGGTATGTCTGTTTTTGCACATCATGATATTGTGTTTCTTGTTGAATCTTTATTAACTACAACTTTTAGTATCTCCCTAACCTGTTTTTTTCTTCCAGGCTATGGTAGCTGCCTTCTCTCTGGGAATGGGGCCCATTCCATGGCTTATCATGTCCGAGGTACCGACATATATTACCGCATGATATTACATTTTCTCACTTATTTCTGCGCATGTTATTACTCGTATTCTTATATTATTTCCATGCAGATTTTTCCAATCAATATAAAGGGACTAGCAGGAAGTGTGGCTACTCTTGCCAACTGGTTCACTTGCTGGCTGGTTACAATGACTGCAAACTTGCTCTTGGATTGGAGCACTGGAGGTTTGTTTCCCTTTTTGCTTCCAAACACATCACACACAATGGGTGGCATTGGCACACAGCACAATGCAATAAACTTTTGGCTGATGGAGAGTGCACTTCTGTTTTTGTTGTTATTACAGTGGCTGTTATGTTAACTGTTATCATTGTATAGCTAATTAGGACTATTTTTACCTATAACAGGAACCTTTACAATATACACGATCGTAAGTGCTTTCACTGTGGCCTTTGTAAGCATTTGGGTCCCTGAGACGAAAGGGAAAACTCTTGAAGAAATTCAGCGGTCCTTCAGATGATGTTTTCTCCATATTTTTTCTCTCTTGAAGCAGCCAATTTCTGCTATTCCCATTTTGAAATAATCCCTCAGAAATTGCATGATGCAAATATGGCAAAATTTTTGTCTGCAATCAGCATAAATGAATGGCTTGTTTTCTTGGCAGCGACTTGAGCTTTGCCTTGTACTGAATATGACCCTGTATTATTTGTTTTGCCGTAACTATTTATATCCTGTATCTAACTATTGTCAGCTTATTTAATTTACTAATTTCTTTGATGCTGTTTTTTTATAAAAAAAAAAAAAAAAAAAAAAAAAAGCTATACTCCCTTTAATAGATGAGTAATAGATACATCTAATCAGAGTGAATTAGACCAAAGAGATGGACATGAATTTCATGCATGAAATGAGCTCAATTTTCAGAAGAAATCTCCTATCATTGTATTTTCAACTGCTGTAGTTAACGGTACCCATCAATCAATGTATTTTGATAGAAATTGATGTGGGTTTTCCAATTTAATTTCATGATTTTCATGCGAAAAGACAGATACAGCAAGTGTATTCACCGGCTAATTTGAAAGAGAAGGTGATAATGAAAACTACAAGTAGAAGTCGACGTTGCAGTAAGTGAATTCTGTCAAAAACAATGAAAGTCATATGATTCTTATAACCCCAGTACCGATAGCACAAGAAGAACCACATCAGTACGTCAATCTTTTGTTTTGTGTGTTAGGTAAGTGGACAAATACATTCAATAGGTTAAACCTGAAGCTGCCCACAGATGAGATGACTAGTACGTGCAAATGAAAAACACCGATTTGTCAAGTATTCAAATATAGAGTAGGCATGCATGCAATAAGGTAGTTCTGAAATAATCAAAAGGGTACGTGACTTTGTAATTTAAGGTTGTTGCATGACTTTTGAAGCTTCACATTCCTGGGCTTGGAGCTTGCGTCTCTCTATAATAACCGAACACATTATGCAGAACAATACAGTTCCACAAGAACACAATCTGAAGAACAATATAGTTCCACACAAGAACAATACAGAGATTGCAATTATACGAGACAACTGATATTTTATCCACATCTGCTGTGAGCTCATCCTTAAGGTGAACTTCTGATGATGATTTCGTAGCCGGAACTGGAACTGCAGGTTGTAGAGAATCAAGTCCAAATACTCGTAGAGTCGAGTCGAGTGTAGAATCAATGAAATGACTGAGAAAAAACAAATTGCCAAGGAAACGTAAAACACCCATTCACACATAAGCAATACAATCGATACTAGATTGTATTCCATTGTGTTGTTACCTGATAACAACGCCCATTTTTAAATGACTGTGTCATAATCTCTATTAAAGCTTAGGAAACATTAGATTAAGAGAGGGTCTAGATACACTTTCTAAAATGTCTTGTAAGTACTAACTGTAATCTAGTCCTATAACAATAAATAATTAATCTCAATTTAATGAATGATTTAGTATGGATAATGTTATTGCTAATTTGTGCTTAATGAATCTTAACAAAAATGAATGTTTGGATCACAACTAAATATAAAGAAGACTAAAAATGGTTATTCACACAAGATTACTCAAACACTTGAGATTTTATTCTTTCTTCAGACTCACAATTTGAATAATTGGAATAAACATGAAAACAACACCTCTCTTGGTAAGTAAAATTAAAAACTACTCTAGAGGACTAAAATTAGAATCTACTATTTAATGACTAAATTTCTAGCTGGAAGAAAGATCAGACCATTCTCTAAAATTCAAATGAACAATTCTTCAAATCATAAAACTCTAAGACATAAATGGAACAAAAGGGAAAACAAAATTGGGCAATCATGGTCTCATAGACTTTAATACGAACAATCAGCGAAAGCAACATACAAATGCTGTTGATTCTTGTAAGCAAATACCCTGAATGGATGGTCTAACCTTTTAGTTGAGCTAGCTGATTAATTTCACAGGATACATATCAATGCAATCTTCCCAGGGACCATTACGAGACGGTTTCACATTCCGGAGAGCCTCCCATACAGCACTGTTACATTTGAAACCACTCCCAAAAGCAATCTGCCAGACACGGTGGCCCCTACGCATCCTGCCCTTGGCTTCTGTATATGCCAGCTCATACCAGATAGAACTCGATGAGGTATTCCCAAAACGGTGGAGAGTCATCCGAGAAGCCTCCATATGTATCGGTAGCAACTGCAAATTCTTCTCCAACTCATCAATCACAGCCCTCCCACCAGCATGAATGCAGAAATGATCAAATGCCAGCTTAAAATCTGGGATATAAGGCTTGACATTGCCATTGAATACCTTCTTAATCACAAGAGTTGCAAAAAACAAAAGCTGTTCACTAATTGGAAGCACAAGAGGACCCAATGTAGTGATATTAGTTTTAAGTGCTCCACCAGCAATTGCCATTAACTCTTTTGATAATGTAACACCTGTCTTCCCTTGATCATCTTGTTCTTGATAAACACAATGAAAAGCCTTATCATCTGCCCCTTTGTGTGTCCTCACAACATGAACAAGCTTATACTTAGCTCGCCTCCTATCCTTACCCTTGTTAGAAAGCAAAATTGCTGAACCCCCAACACGAAACAAGCAATTGGGTATCAACATAGACTTCTTATTCCCAAAATACCAATTCTGAGTAATGTTCTCAGTGCTCACAACTACAGCATATGTATTCCAATTCACTTGTAACAAATCTTTAGCAAGATCAACAGCAATAACCCCAGCACTACAACCCATCCCACCCAGATTATAACTCCTAATATTGCCCCTCAATCTGTACTTATTCACAATCATAGCAGACAAAGATGGTGTCGGATTAAACAAACTACAATTCACAACAAGAATACCAATATCTTTTGGATTAACATTCGTGTTACTGAAAAGATTATCCAATGCACCAAACATGACCTGCTCAGCCTCTTCTCTGGCTGCACCCATTGATGGTTTAGGTGGGGTAGCATGCATAGCTTCAGGGAAGTAAGTCTCCTGCCCGAGACCAGAGCGCTCAAGAATCTTGCGCTGGAACTCGAGAGAAGACTCGTCAAAATCTCCTGTTAATTTAGAGTGCTTCATGAATTTTTCATACGACGCTTTTAGATCATCATGAGGCCGGTAACAAGCGTAATCAACTAAATAAACCGGTCTAGGGCGAGTCATGACATAAACCGTTAATCCAAAAACAAGAATAGCCGAGCAAATAATGATGCTTACCAGATTGAACTGTAAGTGTAGCCATAACTGACGTAGATCATCAATATTCATTTCAGAAACCTCGATCGAGGTTACTAAAATCAAGGGTAAAAAACATAATGTAAATAAATTAGAGATGAGGTAATGGTAGCCTAATTTCACGTACTTAAGATTCACGCTTTGTAAGAAATCCGGCAACCTTCGACCCTGATGGATCTGAACGCCAACCGCATCACCGCCAACACCACCACCATGTCGTGCTCCGGCTGGCTCCATAGACGGTGGTGATATTGGTCAACTTTTACTATTATGTTTGCGTAGCGTTTGAATTTGAAGATGATTATATTGTCTTTGACCACTATAAAATAACTGTTTCCCGTTGTACGCGGACGAGGAATCACGAATCACGATAACGCTGACGATATCTTCACCTAGGTGCCGACATTTCGGATCCCAAACTTAATAGCTGGGATGGTTGAACCGGGTTTGAATAAGCCCACGTATTTAAAAGCCCAAACTTGAATGCTTGGAATCGTTGAACCCAATTTATATGGGCGTAGAATCACTGCAGCAATATGTATATGCTTGGTCTGAATTTCTTTTTGCTGTTAATGTAAATGTATACACGACACTGTTTTGATAATTCCGGGAGCCAAAGCAATAACATTCTAAATATATCATATACTACTGTTATGTTAACGTTGAGTTATTTGCCATGTAAATACTATACTGGTCTTTACAATCAGGATTGAATATAAATTAACACTAACATCATAGCCAATTTGAACTTGGGATAACTAGTTTTACGCAATAAAATCAGTGCAAAATGGTTGCATACGAGCAAGGAGTGTCTATCGGGTAAATATCAGTGGGAAAGAAAATAATTGCTCAGTTAGAGAGCCTCCCTTATGAGTTTTTCGGTTAGCGCTTTTGGGAGCCCCATCACACTGTCCATCGCTCCCACCTGCAAAGAATAGCAATGTCATTAATCTGCCAGGAATTCGAAAATATATAATTATCATGGTTAGCAGAAGTTGAAAGGATTAACAAACTATGATGATGCATTCTCATACGAATGTTTAGGGCAATCTACACAACTTTTGCAGGGTAACATGTGATTAACCATTTCATTACAGCAATGTAATTCAGAATCAAGAATCTATCAAGTAACACTGATCTGATTCCACTATGGTATCCTTCTCTCAAATGTTCCAAAAGCTATGCTTTATGCACTATTATCTATTGCATTGATATAATACAATGGACAAAGATTAAGAAACCAACCACTTGTTTAATGTAGGGCAAAATCAAAGGATGTTCAATTATTAGTCCCCCAGCAACATTGAGCACAATCCCCTCCTCAATCTGAACAAAGAAAAAAGAAAGAAAGGAAGAGGTAAGACTAAACTCAAAATCCCAAATGAAATTTATTTGCAAATGAAAACCACTTTTACCAGCTTCTCAATTACTTCATCTGGTATCTCATGGAACTGGATCTGCAATGCATAACCAAATAGAAGTTACATCCTATTTTTTCAAATAAATTGATCGTTGAGGAAATCAAGACAAATGTTTTGCATCTCAAATTCCACTGAAAAACCTTTTTATTTCTATTGAAACACCAAGTGATATCTTGATGGATGTGTAACAAAGAGATTGTATAGAAGGATCTAAAATGACCATGAGTTACAGAATAGAAACAAATGGTACCTCCACCCTGTCCCATTCACCTTTTCTGAATCCCGTTTTAAGGTTAGTAACAAGAACAGATCCCACCGTTGCACATTGCCCCCCAGAGTAACCTGCAATCCCAATCAGTAAATCACCAGAGCTTGAGAGAATGCAAACAACAAGAACTGGAGCAAAGAATATTAAGTGAACCTTTTATGAATTGCCATGCTTCTTCCTTGCTGGATGGTTTTTCTCTGATTACATCTTCATAGACCACCACCTCCAGATCATTTAATGATAACAGTAAGAAATAACAATGATTGAATTCATTTCCAAGCAAGGAAAAAGAATTGAAGAATTCTATGTTACAAGCATGTCTTATCACCAGGATGCCATTTATCTTTGAGGATACAAAGAATCAGTGAGTACATTGTGCTAAAAAATATAAGTAACAAATCTCCTATGCTGCCACAAGACCACACCAAAAATGATAATAACTGATGGCAATTAGGGGGGAAAACTGACAATTTCTGGTTTAGACTTAAGTTATGCCAATACATCCAAATAGCATGTGTAACACGTAGTATATACTCCTAATAGCAAATGATGGATTTATGAATTAAACTTGAAAGGACAGGATGGCCTGAAATTAGCATCACCACGAATGCTTTGTCGAAAGAACAGAAGAATTTGCATTCCTACCCCTAGACACAAAATTTTAAAAATCTTGGCATAATAAACTTCAAAATTCCATTTAAATCTCTTTATTTCTGTTATTTTTCTTTACTTAATTGTAATGGGTTTACTCTTTTCCTTCTTTCCCATAAGGGTAGGGCAAGTTGTCAAGGATTTGGTATCCTAACAAATTAAAATGCATAACAGAAATAAGAGATACAAGTAATTTAAGAATAAAATATATGAGAGTAATAGGTTAATACTTGATCGCCAGTAATTAACACTGTTGGCGAAGCTTCCTTTATGTAGTCACCAATGGGGAGCCTATTTAAGATGGCTTCTGCCTGTGAAGAAATTCTGTTTAGATAAGCACCGGAGTTCGACTACAACTAGAAGCCAATGGTAAACACTAAGGCTGACAACAAAACCAGTAACAGAAAGTAAATATCAGTTGAAACTATGTGCATCACTACAGCAGAGAGAAGAACATGCAAAAAGCATCTTATTTTTGTCTCCAAATTGGTCTTCTAACAACCAATCAAATTACATAAACATTTCACAATGAGTTAAGACACTAATTAATAAGCATGCTTGAACAATCATGTCAGAAATTAGCAAAGATAATTTAACTGCAATCTCTTCATAGTTAAAAGGAAACTTTGAACAAGAGGTTCCATTAGCCCAATAGAGCAATCGGTGGTGCCGGAACTAAAGTACAACATTTCCCTAGTGAAAACTCAATGTGTCCCAGTCGATAAATGGCACTTGGTGATAAAAGGCAAGATACCCCCAATGGTTTAAACAGGGAGTGTCAACTAAAATAAAAATTGAGACATACCGTGTCCGCGACAATCAAAATTGTAGGTTCAACATTCCCCAGTTGACTATCCATTGTTTGTAATTTCAATATTATGGCATCAGCCTGACATGCAATTCAGGCTCAATCAATAACAGGCTCTTGAACCAAACTATGTCCCAAAATTCAGGTTTCAAACAAATAATAGGACAATGTAAATTAAAATTAACCTTACAACCTTAAGCATCAAGTATCTAAAACAAGCTGTCATTAAGCTTTAATGTAGGTTTGGTAGTGATATTTAGGCATCCTTAGAGAATTTATAACCTCTAATTACATTTCTCAATGAACCCAAAAGGAAAAAAAAATGCATCTCTTTAACTATCTAACTGAAAACAAAGCAACACATTATACATGTTAAGCCAATGATATATAACACAAATGTTTTACAGATATGAAATTTATAGTAAACAAATAAAACACAAACACCTTCGCCTCAGCAATAGCCATCACTAAATCTTCAGGCTTCTCCCTTCTAATGTTTTTCTCATCAATGTCTGCAGCCTAAACAATAACAGGAGTCAACTTTCTAACATTAGCAGCTAAACTTCACTAAATATCTAACTTAAAAAAACCCAAATTAAAATAAAATAAAATAAGTACCATGACTGTGAATTCATATCCCATTTCAGCTAAAATTTTTCGACGAGGCATTGAAGATGAGCCCAAAATTATCTGAGCAACAACACAGAATTAGACACAATTAGTAAATTATCAAAACCCTAATTATAAATAAACAAGTAAAACAGAGACAGTAGAGAAATTCAAACTGGTTCTGCATACCTTGACAGGAGTCGCACTAGCTTCCATGGCTTCCTACTTTGTCGGGATGACGAGTGACCGATGAACACGAACAAACAAATTAACAATACGAGAAAAGGGGAAGAGCGTGTGCAACCCTAATTTGTCATTTTATCTTAGGGGGTAGGGTAAAATAGTAATACCATTAAAAGAGAAATTTTTAAAAAAATATTTTTTATTATTAATTTTTTTTAAGTAAAGAATTAATAGTAAACTATTTAAATTATATCTTAATAAAATTTATAAATTAATTATTAATTATATTAGGTATCAATATCTACTTAAAAAATAAAAATAAAAAAAATTATATGAGTCCGTAATTTATTTAATTAATCGAACAAATTAAAAAATATATTTTTAATTTGAATTGCACACTTCATTAAGTACATTAGTAATATCTATGGTTCGATTGAGTCAATTTGAACTAAATTGAAGTAGTGCTCACTTGATTCCAATTGATTTAGGGCTCAAAATTTTTTTAATCCGCATCTAACTCGATCCGAACTCACCTAATTGAACTCGTTAGCGGCCACTAAAAGTGACCGTCTTTAATGCACCTCATTTGATTTACTAATCTAATTTGTTTACAAGGTTCTTCTCTTTAACAATAACAATATAGAAGTAGTCATAATTGACTTTATTTTTTAACAACATATATGTTAAATTCTTGGATCGTGATTAATTGATGTCAAGAAAGCGCAAGTCAATCTTTTATGTTAGAAAATGAAAGTGAGAAATATAAGTTGCATGCCAAATGAAAGATTATGATACCACTTACAAGCTAAATAATTAGTATAACATCCCTACTGCCATAATTGTTTTGCCATTGCCACCCAAATTAGAACAATATGATTCCTACTCCAACAAAGACTAATTGGTTGTTCACTTTTCTTCACTGAAATCATAAGGAACATGTCTAATAGAGGAATGCTCACACCCATTTATCTCTCCCCAAAAGTCGGTCGTTTTGTTTTTGTACACCTTGGGCGGTTCCAACCCATTATTGCCAATTATGATTCCTCATTAATTTTTATTCAAGTAGATCGACATAAACCCTAGCTAATTACCAGTTGGATTTCATATCTTAAATGGATCGAATATATAATTATAGAGGGAAGATCCACGAGGGTCTTTCATATATGTTTTGTTCTCGTTCTGACAAAGTAAAAGACATGTCATATGTCCTTGTTTTAAAAGCAGTAAACAGACTAATTATCACACTGTGAGTGAACTTGTGATGAATTCAAATCAGCATATCTTTTACCCTTGTTGATGTGAAGATTGAAGCAAGTGGATTAAAAACTGAATCGAAAGACATATATGCGGTAGTACACATGTATATTTGAAGAAAGGAAAGGAAAGGAAAGGAAAGGAAATATGTTACATTGGAAATGAAAATTAAGAGCCAAAGATAGCTAATCACAATTTGAATTTTGTTGTACATATGGGATATTTATTCCATGGATTCTGCTTCATACTTCACTGAGCTCAAGACCCTTCAGCCTGCATGGGAAATAAAACCATATTCATCGTTTAAAAGATTTTTTGAACTAAATGACATATATATATGGTAAGTAAACAGTGAAGTGTTAGTACCTTTGTTCTTCATCCATTAACAGTAACCTTTGTTGTTGCCTCCAGTTTTCTTGTAATTGGGCAAAGGGATTTCGCCAGCTTCAATCTTGCTCACATCTTCAACTAGCATCTCATAATGGCTCTTCACTTCCTCCACAGTTTTTCCACCCACGGCTCTGGCAAGATTGTGCCAGCGATCTGGGGTATCCTTGTCGTAAATAGCCAAAGCATTCTCGAACAACTTGTTCTGCTTGGCTGTCCATGTAGAATTCGAAGCCATTGCAGAAATTGAAGTAGGTTCAGAAACTCACAAGAGAGAGGATTATGATATAAAAGAAATTTAAGTTTGGAAGGTGGTATGAGGAAAGAGTATCGTTGCTACTCCTTATATAGCGGAAGAGAGAAAAGGAAATAGAGGCGGTGGGGTTTGTGTTTCTCTATACTCAGCCGTTGCTTTCCAAGCAAAACAAGTAGCGGGACTAATTATATGCTTAAACTCAAAGCAAACATAATTTCAGGCCGGTTTTTATTTATCCAAGAAAAGTTGTTTTCCATTTTTGCTCTGAGTTTTTGAAGTCATTTCTTCTTTTTATGCACCTGCTCCGGCTGTTACCGAAATTATACATGTGAAAATCGTATGTTGCCTTGCATTTACAAACATCTCTCACGTGATGGTTACATGTATATACTGTACCATCCGCGTACATGGAATACCATACATGTTTCAAGACAAATTTTCATTAAATTAGTAAGCATCACATTCAGATGCACAGTTGGGAACAAGTATTTAGGCTATTAAAAAAATAAAAACAACATAAATACACTGTTAAAAGTACTGTTGCAGAAACTGCACTTATTTTCTAATCAATTACTCGTTTCCAGGTAAGAAAAAGTAGATTCCAAAGTGAAGCTAGTAGTACTTTTGTCTTTGTGAGAGAATGACAAAATAAATAAAGCTGGATACTTACCTTTTTATTGCGAGTTGGACATACTATAGTACTAGGAAGATGTCACATTGCCTTGTACAGAGTTACCATTCTTTCCATTTAATCAAGCACAAGTTCATGCTGGTTAATATATTGCTTTAATCCTAACTAATGACAGGCATGAAATATTTGATGCATTGTATGATTACCCTTTTTAAATGATCAAAGAGACGATATAAGTGCTGGAATACACTGGTAGTTTGCCGGAGTAAATTATTTTCCAGGGTTGTACGTGAATGAATGATCAATTAACAAGTCACGGGCGCAACAGATGGCCCAGCAATATTATGACTCAACAATACTAACTCTTCTTTTAGACGCTTTCTGTATTGTGTTCAACGGTCTCT
Organism: Cedrela odorata; assembly: GCA_035584115.1. Lineage (NCBI taxonomy): Eukaryota > Viridiplantae > Streptophyta > Magnoliopsida > Sapindales > Meliaceae > Cedrela > Cedrela odorata. The sequence goes on along the minus strand of JAXCLQ010043421.1, from coordinate 16,528 downwards.
ACATCAGAGATGCTTCACCAAGTGTTGCTTGTTAGTCTATTCTCAGTAACATTCCAAAAATGTTTAGCTGGCTTGTAGATCTTCACAATATTATATGTACTTTGACTTGCTTTTTTCTGCAGAAAATAATCTTCGGATATCTCTCCTTGTCTCCCTTTCCATGTAGTGTAGAACTTGATAATCTGCTACAAAATCTTTCTGGGTTATATGGATGTGTTCCTTTCTGCTGCAAATATTCCAGTGTTACTGTAGATTGTTGAGTAAATAAATATTACAGTCTGCAGACAATGGGTCATAAACAGATAGCTAGACTGGAGTATCAGCAACAATTTATAAAGGAAATAGGGCAAATGAAATTAGAAAACATATAGTATTAATGCAGGCAATAAAATACATACGTAAAGACGAGAATCACAACACATGATCTCAATAGATTTATATTCATATGAACGCAGTAACTGCAAGCAATCCATGAATTTTTCTTAGTTTATGTGGAATATGCCGGAAGAGGGTTAATTAATTGCTTAGCTATAACTAGCTTCTTCTTATATATTCATTATTAACCTTCCCTCTGAACCAACAGTACAGCCGTATGTATATCTACTACGTAACCTAGTTTAACACATTGATACGCAACTGCTGCACTTGCTGGAAAGATAAAAGAAAATCAGTTCTGTTTGCTCAAAACTGTGTATATCTCCTACAGACAGCTATATATTTTCTGGGTGAATACATATGTCTTTTAATACAAAGGGCTGGTACCATTCAAACAAACCATTATTCAATGTTGAATCTCTTTTGATGTTACATCACTTTCGAATTTTCCTTCTCTCAATAGCTTGGTGCTATATAGACTGTGGGTTTCGATCGATCATGTTAATTGTTTACTGCACGGTGGTAGAAAGTGTTACAGCCATTGGCTTTGTAAAATAAAAGGTGTAAAGAGCTTGTGTTGTGTAGTTGACCTTCTTTCCAAAACCTTGCTCAAGTGACACGCAGCACAAAGAAAGTGAAGATTGATGTATCGTTTGAGATACATGATGATATATACGTTGTGGAGATCCAGAAAATAGAATCTTTATCGTCCACGTCCATTATTATTACTAGAATTTATCCCTCAGGATATCCTTTCCCTTTCGGATTCAGAATTGAAGCTATATATAAATGGTGGCCCTGCTGGATGGCATGCAAGTTGGACTTGGGGTCACTATTGAGCTTGATGCCTGACCAATCCCAGATACTGAATATTTAAATATGTGTTCATTCAGCCAACTATAGCTGATGGAAATGGGGAATCCCATTACTCTTTAAATAAAAGTAAAAGCCTTGGATATAGATTTCTCAGTATCAATTTTATTTTGGCCAATTTAGCATATGAAAAGTTGAAAACCACCTAAAGCAGTACCGTTCGTACTACAGACTTTGACCAAATGCTTGTTAACTGATCTTACTGGTTTACTCTTAGGAACAAATTAATAATCAATGAGGTATTAGTACAAAGAAAACCCCTCAAGCGAAACAACTGTTAATTAGCACTACACACCTTAATTAACCTCCCTGGATTAGTTAGAAATCTTGTAAGTACTGAGCTTCCTCCAAGTAATTAATTGCTATGGAAAGTGTTTTTGCTGTTGAGATCTCACTATTCATTTGCATAATTGTTCAAACTCAGGAATTTGCGTAATCACATGGGGGACAGACAGAAAGTGATCATTTGTTGATGACGACGGTTGCTGTAAACTTTTCGGAGGTATATACCTATCGTAAAAGGTGATATATACTTGAGACGATACATCATGCTACTGATATATATATATTTGGAATCCTTATCATCCATGTATATTGTTTCTAGCTAGCTAGCTTCTGTAGATATAGATACCCATTTCATTACATCAATTTCTATGAAAACCAAAATTTATTCTCCGGGGTCCCTCCTTGCAACTTGGAGCTTGACATATTTAACAAAGTCAGATGTTTCAACCACATTATTCCTTTCAGGGCTACGGAACCATGACTCTACTTAACCTTTTTTCCTTGAGAAAAACCAAACACTCTCTCGACTGACCGTAACCTGTACAAATACATGCACTGCAAAATATACATCTGAGAGAAGGAGTACTGGTCCATATTGTTTGAGCGCATGCATGTGTTTTCAATTGCAGACACATTTTGTATGCAGAAGAAAAGAAATCGTTGCCAATTATGTAAAACTGCACAACATAAACAAATAGATCCATTATTATAGAGAAGTGTTTAAGATCACAAGACAAGAAAAGATACTGTGATAAGGTTTGAATTGTGCAACAAAAGTTGTAAATTCTGCCAGGCTGTAGTAGATATATGACTTAGAATATGCATATATTTTCGCTTGAGTGAGTTTATCACAAATGGGTTGGAAGATTCATATGCGATATGGCTATAACTGGATATGGATTCTTGTTGCTTTTTATATATGACATTTTCAGTCATTTTCATCCATTTCCTTGAAATATTAGGAGCCAGGGAAACATAAATTCTTCAGCTTCCCATTGTTTCCTATCTCATACGTGCACATAAACAGTGTACGTATCTTGTACAAAATACCTGCTTCACACTTCACT
>JAXCLQ010043401.1:0-21123 GCA_035584115.1 Cedrela odorata | reverse complement strand
ATTCATCTGAATATTTTAACGGTTGAAAGTGGGTCAGATCTCTCTCACAATGAGACTGAAAAGACAGCAGGAAAATCACAGGTTGCTGATTTTTCAGCACTCAAAATGGTGGGAGACATTCTTGGTCCACCTTGCTCTCCTTAAACCCTACAATTAAGTCTCTTTCATTTCTCCTAATAACACTGCTAATAGTATCTGCTACGGCAATTAGTGCAATTAAGACTCATCAAAGATTTCACTGAAACTTCTAGAGTATGGGCTTCTATGATTTAAGAACTCACCACTACACAATTCCATTTTAAGACAATAGTATTTGTAGATTCTTTCATTTTCAATATTTTCCTTCATTTGGATAGTTGCCTCTATTGGTAACATCATTGTTTTTTTTTCATTGACGCGTTTAATTTATGACATGGTCCCCAACATAAACTCCGGTAACCTGTAACATAAACAGTTCAAACTATTATTTTAAAATAATGGACACTAACTGTTTTTGAAGTCAAGGAGAGGAGCCACACCACAATAAAGTTATAACTTATGTTAATAGTTCCTGATTTCACAGTCATTAAATTTCAATGAATATAGAAAAATTCTTTAATGAAATTGCATTTCATAGGCTGTCATCATAATTATTTTTCCTAACTATAAATGATTGTTCTGGTTGTTACAGCCTCAGGTTCTTGTTTTCTTATTCCTGAGATAATAACTTTTGAATTTTTCTGAACATATTGAACCTATTGCCCGAAGTTCTGAAACTTGGAAGGCCTTCCATGAATTTTCATATCATGATTTTGTTGCAAGTTTTTATTTATTTATTTATTAATATCATCAAGAAGGAATATATGAGTAATGAAGGACTTCATCCAAAAATATCCTCCTTCCATATTGTGCATTAACTGGAGCTCTTCACACCATGCTTTCGGGTTTCCTTACCTGCATACATATACGCAAATGATGTGAATCAGAAGTTGTATCCTTCATAAGCTGCTTGTTTTCATCCACCTATTGCCTATCAGCAGGCCAGGTGGAATGATATACCATGAAGTTATATAACATGTGCAGTGTGGTATACTGAGGAGAGTTAATGAAGAGATAAATATTCAGATGCAGTTGAAGGGTTCTATATGAATTATTACATAATTTGTAGCATGGTTTCTTGAACGCTGGATCATCATATGATGCTGGAGGCTCCTGACCAAATATCATCTCACAACTCATATCATCAAAATCTGCAAATCATATGGCAAAGTGCAATTATCTAAACAATGTCTGGTAGGCAAGCTTCATTTTTTATTTATCATAGTTGCTATTCAGCTAATAATAGAAAGTTGATGAGCAGCCCTATGCTTCTCAATAAATGATTGGCATGTGGGAATGTAACTATCACTCAACTTGGATGCTTTGATAAAAGGCATTTATGTGTTTGCGATGGTATTATACACAGCGCAGGTTTCAAAAGATGATTGGCTTCATGGGAAACAAAAGAATTCATTGTCTTCAACAACGTGATGGACTACATTGCACTAACGATATGATTGAAGGATAATTTAATCATAGGAATTCAGGTATTACTTTAATGGTTTCAAATATACAATTCCTTATTTGTTAACTCGTATGCTAGAATTCTTACCCGAGATTAGATGGGTCTAGTTGCAGTTGTGCACCCAAAGTGATGAGCATATCCTCCACATTCTAGCGCTACTACTATTACTCTTTGAAGTATGATTCTGTTCATTTTGCTATTCTCTAATTTGGTTTTGCATTGTATATTTACTTCAAGAGGAAAATCATTATGTGTTTGCTTCAGTGATAACTTTCCTATTTAATGTATTTATTAGTGCAGCTAATGCAGACCTTTTTTGTATCACGAAACATTCTTTTCTAATGAAATTTCTATCTTGCTTTCGGAAAATGAAGTTTATGGGCATATTTTGTTCCTTATTTCCAAAATACTTGTATTACTTTTTTTTTTCTCTCAACCATATTTATATAATTAGTTAAGGGATAAGTATACTTACTAGGGACCATGTTCAGTGGCATTCCCAGGGAGTCCTTGATAAAGGTTTGAGACGGTGCCTTACATAGATTGGTACACATCCCTACACAATTACTCTCCTCTAGAAACCTGCAAAATTGTAAGAAACAATGTCGAAGAATTATCATTTTAGCTGGATGATCTAAGAATGATGAAATTATTAGTGATGATCTTTATATTGTGGATAATAACAATGCATATGATGATGACTGCCATGATAGCAGTGGAGAAGACTCAAGTCCTGCAACAGCAAATTCATTGGAGCAGATTGTTTCAGGCATAAAAGTGCAGTAAGTTGGTGCTGTGGGACCTCTATTTTTGGGTTAATATGTAAAGTTGAATTCAAGTGAGATGCTCTACTCACCTGCACTTTTTAATGTGGACAACATTCTTTTCTGTTCTGCCATTAAGCTCTGATTCCCTCACCTTATAGCAGATAGATAATGAGATAAGATACTTCATGTTAGATCTACATTACAAATTCACTGAAACAATTGTGACTATTGTGTGCTCTGCTTTGTGTTTTAATGATTTATCTCCAGTGATTGAATCTTAATCATCATGGTCTTATTGCACAATTTACATCTTTTGGTAATGCAAGGCCAAAATTGTTTGATAAACAGGTTACTTCAACCTTGGTGTACATCCCCTTTATTGGTTATTGGACCCTTTTTTTTATGCACTGGATTCATGATCACTTACTTATGGCTTGACCCTCTTTAAGTACCAAATCTCACGGTTTCTACTACATTGATTGACACAATTTAAACGTCTTTAAATTCAAGGGGCATAATCTATCTAGTAATCTGGATTAACACCATGTAAATTTTGTCTGTTCCGAGAGAATGTGGGCATGGAGATGCAATTGTTGATCCTAAGAACTTACATCTGGATAAACTTTTCTTGCTAGTCAACAACCTCATATGCAAATTAAATTATTTCTCTGCATCAATCTACTATCCATATTGAGTCCGGTTGAAACAGCCTCAGAGCTGTTCACAATCCATATCAGTAGACAATTGCCCACAGTATTTACATATTTGAGTCATAACCTTTTACTGCTTTTAGGTTGGTGGCGATGGTGGTTAAGTTCATTTTCAACTAAATAGCATTATAATTGACAAAACAATGTGAATAAATACTGATGTTTTATCTTACCTCGCACGGTCCGATTAGCCAAGCGAAAAATATTGTTGTGAAGACGGCAAAAAATTCCCTTGCCAATTTAGATTGTGGTAGCATCGTCCGTATCTAGTTTTGATAACCACAACATCAACAGCATAAAATTATTCTAACTAATCAAAAACTTAATAAAAAAGTAAAAGGTCATATGACGGAAATTTCAAAGCGACTTGGATCCGTGCACGACAAAACGACAATCGTTCTCTGCACACATTGCTGTAGAAACCAGTGTTTTTTTTGTTTTTTTTTCTATTAATTCTTCATCATTCCATCTATTGTGTTGTGTGGATGATGATGTTGATATTTTGCAATGATCAAGTGTTTTTCGGTTCATTAATCTCGGAGTAGAACAAATGAAAGAGTAACCTAACAAGAACAAGAAAATGAACCTGCCATGGTGAGAATCGGCCTCGGAAAGGCTTTGTCGAGAGATTGAATAACAAGTTCACGTTGTTGGGTTGGATTGAAGTTTCGTAAAACTGCCCTGGCTGCCTCCACCACGCCCTCATAACCATCCTTGTTGCTTCTTATCCCTGCATACATACATGACATACATGAATATATGTTCATAATTTTCATGTAATTATCATGAAATGATTTTTTTTTTTCATCAAGATTTGAAGCAGCAAACGTATAGAGTAAATACAAGGGATGATAATCTCAATATCAATATTGAAATTAACCTGTAGTAGCTTGGATGCTTTGAGATAAATGGTTAATGGCCATTCGATCAAACCAGTTATCATTATAAACTGTCTTTTGTGCAACCCCAGCTATACTTTCCGCTAGTTTTACATTCCTCTTATCCGTTGGCCTTGTAAACACAGCAACGACAAGAAGACTTCCCGGCTTCTGCATATGTTGCCTCCGGCGAGCCAGCGCCGTGAAGGGGCTCCTGTTTTGAGGAAGTAGTTTGGCTTCCATTGGAGAGACAAATAAGAGATATTAAGATTGTACAGTCGTTTACTTAGTTTTTAAAAAAAAACAGACGCGGCATATGTAACAACAAAGTGTACATGAAGAGCATCTTAAGAAAAACTCAGGGCGGAGATACTCAAGTTTTGGAATCTTGCACACATTAACAATCCATTAAACGATGCTTTTCGATGAGATCATCTAGCTACTTGAACTTCATTTTTAGACATAGCTAAACTTATAAAATTGATCAGATCATTAAATATTATTGATAATCTAATAATTATGTAATATTTAATAATGAATAATACGTTAAATATTATAAAATTTAGCCAAATTGAGTAGCACAGATTGTTCCTCACCCACTCTATTTACTAAACAAATCCATGATCTCATCTTTTAAGATTTTAGCTACAAGAAGCCAGACTAGGTCTTGTTTTTTATGCACTTGCAATTGAAACTCCAGCTATGAGATACTTGTTATATATGGAAATTAAAAAAAAAACACTAAACTATATCATAAAAATAAAAATAATAATACTGATTTTTCAATTTTTAATAGGTTAGGTTTTCACATAGGGGTTATGATAGTAAATAGTGATACCGGTCTTTCTATACGGAATTGCAGAGTAAATAAAGGGTAAATAATAATAATAATTGTGATCTGTCAGGAAATAATTTCGGCAATTAGTATTTTGTTGTCATTGTGGCCTGCAGACCTGGAAAATATATATATATATATATATATACACACACATACACTAAACAATCATATAGAATGGCTGAACATATTTTATTTATTTTACGTCCAGATTCAATCAATTAAGGGGAAGGTTAGTAAAATCTTCATTCGAACAATTTTTCGATTAAAATTTGGCAATTTGTCACTGTAACTTTTTAGACTTGCACAATCCCACACGTTTCAATTTTACTTCAACTTCAATCCCACTAAGGTTTGGTAATACACATTAAATTTGGACAAAGTTATTATTTCACGCCAGTGTTCAATAAAAAAACGTTAATCACGTGCACCATGCAACCGAAACTAGTTTGCAACCAATGACAATGATTAGTCTATTTTTCTTTATTCACTCATATTCAGATCTTCTTGGTAATCTAAATTGTCTTGTTTTCAATTGAATCATGCATTAATCAATAATACAAATGAGCAAATTGCACTGTCCAATCCACTAGGCAAAACCACAAACCTATTGAAGATAGCAACTGGGCTTTATTCAACCCGGGTACTCAATTTCAAGTCAAACCGATTCATGTCAAAGCCGTCAATAAATGTGGTATTTAGTAACAAGTTCAATTACATACAAAGAATAATCTACTTCTTGCTTAGTGCCCGGCATAACAAAACCAAGATAATTTTAAGGCAGGTATTGTGCTTAACAGTTGTGGTTATCTTCAAGAAAATTAACAAGCATCAAGAAAGAAATATTACCTTTGTAACTTGTGAGCAATGATCCTGAATAAAAACACAGATAATGGATGCTCATAACCATGTCGGGAGTCAGAACTAGTGATAGGATGAATAGGAAACAAACTAGAGTTAGAACAACAAAACAAACAGCATTCCTAGCCTGAACAAAGATATTAGTTCCAGAGAGCACACCTAAAAGTTAAAAAGTCATATGTACTCAACAATATATTCTAGACAAACACTACCAATAACACAAATTTCAAGTCTAGATTACAGTTCTTCACCGAAAAGTGATGCAAAACCACGCAGAGAAGTCAATCTTTGGTAGTCTTGTTGATAAGTGACTTGTGAATGTGAGGGATGACACCACCTCCAGCAATGGTTCCCTTTATGAGAGTGTCCAGCTCCTCATCTCCTCTAATAGCAAGCTGCAGATGCCTTGGAGTAATTCTCTTCACTTTCAGATCCTTGCTTGCATTCCCAGCCAGCTCAAGAACCTCAGCAGTCAGATATTCAAGGATTGAAGCCAGGTAAACAGCAGCGGTGGCACCAACTCTACCATTGGCAGAAATTCTTGACTTGAGGTGGCGATGAATACGACCCACAGGAAACTAAAATCATAAACAGAAAACATATGGTTAGTCAAACAGAAACAATAACCCGTAAAGCTCCTGCCAAAGTTGTACAGTAACTGTGATTCTGTAAAGAAACTATTACTAGATGAGTGATATAACTTCACGTCATCTAATCTAAAAGCTACTATACAATAACCCGTAACAAATTACAAGCTCATTGCATTGCAGTAGTTTCCAAACAACACTACTAGCTAAATTGTGCAACTTAACCTAATACCGGAACATAATCAAGTAATAAAGATTTACAAACCCAAACAAAACAAAAAAGAAAATACTAGATAACATTATGCAAGTTCAAACATCCGATTTTAGTGTACCCACTGACTTTCAATTTCTTACCCTAAGTAATATTAGTCCATAAAATAGAATCATGTTATTTTTCAGATTGTTCCAAGAAACTTCAACAATCAGTACAAAAAAACTATCAACAATAACTTTACTCAGAACATGTTCAACTACAGCTAAATTATTGTAATTTTGACTTACAACAGGAGATCCTGGCAACAATTAAACCAATTTACAAGTACCCATGAAGGCTGGAGCTTCAAATTTTCACCAACATATGCTTTCCAGTTATCACCGTACGGTATACGTCGCATAGGAAGCAATATTCCATGTAAATTAAACACGTTACGTGCAAACAAATCCACAAGTTATTTGTGCAGTTCTGTAAAAATTAAATGTATATTATGCCAGGCCTCTACACTCAAGAGCTACTCAAGCAAAACAAGGGTAAGCAATAAATATTATCTGTAAGAGCGGTGTCGAAGTACCTGAATACCAGCACGGGACGACCGGGAAATCGGCCTCTTCTTGTCCTTGTCCTTGTTAGCCGAAGTGGTTTTTGCCGCCAAAAGACCTTTTCCTCCCTTTCCCGCCATCTTCCACCTGTTCAATTTTTTTAAAAAAATTAAACAAAGAAAATAATCTTAGAGAAAAGAAAGAAAGAGAATAAATTAATTACAACTAGCCATGAATCAACGGATAACGACACCGATACCGAAATATAGATTGAAATTGTTCAGAAAAAGAACAAAAATAGATCACGGCTAAACTGAAAACAAAATGTGACGAAGGATTGACATGCAAGACGCAGATCTGTTGAAATTTTCTTTAAAAAACTATTAGATAAAGAATGGAAGGATCTATCAAAAATCACATTAAACCTAAGCGCAAGCGAGTGTGAGATCTCAATTATGCTTAAACCTTTACAAAACCCACACTGAAAATCCAAGAATTAATGAAAAAAAAAACCATGGTTGAAAAGAAAACCCAGATCTAGAAAAGCAACAAACGGGTAGAGAGACCTGAGAATCTTGAAAGCCGGAGAGTTCGAGGAGAAATAGGTTAGAAAATAGTACTGGATTTGGGCTTTTGTTATTGGCCGGTAGGTTTCAACTTTTTAAACGAGGGGAAACTCGAAGGGCGGTTTAATTTCGGTGGGAAAAACCAAAATTTTTGGATTTCAAAATTTTCCCACTTTACCGATATAACCTCTCTTTTTGTTTTAATGACAGTTGACCCTAGCTTGCCAGCCAAGTTCAAGCTGTGGTCGACACGCGATCCAATAATGTCTAATAAACACTAAAAAGTGGTGTCAAAAATTGTAATCCTTCGTTAACGAGTTGAGTTGGCCCGTGAATTCAACTAAGTTAATTAAAATTTAGGCTCGGATCGACCTGACCTGTGATACTGTTCACTCTGCTCATTTTAAGCCAAACTTCAGACTGTGCAAATTCCAGTTATTTGAAATCAGAGGTTCGACTTATAATAGACCCAAAATCGTTTAAGTCCATTATGTCATTGAATTGGTGGGTTAAATTGCCAGTCTGGTTCTGTTCAATTAGACAGTTCAATATCGGGGTTAAATCGATGGGTTGAACTAGACCAGATCGACGGTTTAATCTGTTAGTTCAATGCAAAAGAGAAAAAAAAAAATAAATTTATTAGTGTTTAATTTTGTATTTAAATTATTTATTGTTTTAAAATTTTAATTAGTATTAACACTTAGCTATTTTTGTTAGTATTTAGTTTAATTAAAAAATTTAAAATTATTAAGATTAATAATTTCATTTTGTTATCAATATAAAAATTAGAGTTAGTATTTAATTAGTAAAATTTTAGTTGTTAATTGTTAAATTTTGTTAGTTATTAATTTAATTTTATTAGTGTTTAATTTAATATTTAAATTATTTATTAATTTTAAAATTTTACTTAGTATTGACACTTAGCTAATTTTGTTAGTATTTACTTTAGTTAAAAAATTTAAAATTATTGAGTTTAATAATTTAATTTTGTTATCAATATAAGAATTAGAGTTATTATTTAATTAATTGTGAAATTTTAGTTAGTATTGACAATTAGCAATTTTCGTTAGCATTTACTTTAATTAAAAAAATTAAAATTATTGAGTTTAATGATTTAATTTGTTAGTTATTAATTTAATTTTGTTAGTATTTAATTTAGTTTGTTTATTATTGTTATTAGTTACTAATTTTATATTAATTTTGTTAGTTATTAATTAATTATTGTTGTTAGTTATTTTTATTTTTATTTAATTTACTTTATTTTAATTAGAATTATTAAATTTTAGATTTAATTTTTGGAATAAGAAGTTAGAATTGGATTTAATTTTTGCAATAGAAAGTTAAAATTAAATTAAATTTTTGCAATAGGAAATTATAATTGAATTTAATTTTTGCAAAATAAAGTTAAAATTTGATGTAATTTTTGCAATAAAAAGTTAGAATTAGATTTTATTTTTGCAATAGGAAGTTATAATTGGATTTAATTTTTGCAATAGGAAGTTAGAATAGATAATAAAAAATTTAATTGAATTTAATTATTAAACAATTAAACCAAAATTAATTGATAATTTTTAATGAGGTAAGATCTACTGTCTCTCTCTTTGTAATATTTTTTTAATTAACTTGTTATATTTTTTTATTTATTATTATAAAGTATGATTGAATGTTAAAAAAATTTTGAGGTTCAGGCTGAAATGTTTATTTCATTGTATTTTTTAATTAATTAATAAAATTAATACCAACGTATGTATTTTTTAAATATAATTTTTGATAATTTATAAAATATTTTATTTAACTTTAATTAAATTGATTAAAAAAAATTGAATTGGAATCGAAATCAGCCTAGAACATGAATCGGCCAAACTCGTTAAAGGTTACACCATCGATTTCAGTCCAGTTCAATTATACTTGAACCGTGGAACTGGCTCGCCATAATTTCAGCTTGGGCCGATTCATCGACCCGGCCCAAAATTGCCAATTCTAACTATTAGACATTGCTATTCACCGCTTTATCTTTATTATTATTATTTTCTTTTCTTTAAAAAACATAAATTTTCTTTCAAATCAACAAACTCTTCTCCATAAATCTTAGCTCATTTTCAAATAACATTGGGCAAAAAAAACCTTCTACCAAATCATGCTAAAACATCCCAATAATATTTGAATTACAACCCTTTTCTGAAATACGTAAAATATAAAGGAATAAGAAAGGTGTATTTAGGCTTATTGCTATTTTATGTACACTCTTAGCCACTAGTCGCTTGCTTAGGGGCATAATTATCAATATGGGGTATAAACATGAACACTTTAGTCAAATTAATATCTACACGCATTCTTGTTCTCGTCAGTCGTCTAAATATAGACTCTTCAAATATCTCCCAAACTTCACACCTTAGTCAGTCTATACATTGTTCTTTCAACACTCCTATCCAAACCCATGTTAAAACCTATCCTAATCGTTATTGTTATCGTTGGCGGTGGCGACAATGACATCGTCAATTACGTCGCAATCTCTCCGTCTTCGCTTCTTATTCTCCATAGCTGACAACAGAGCTCTGGTCATTCCATCCTTCAACAAAATCGAAGTTGCTCCTCTTAATGCGTAAATAACTTTGCTTCTCTCTTCATTCTCTTCGCTTGATAAATGTAAGCTCTCTCTTTGATCTTGTTCTTTTTTTATCTAACACAAGGTTTATTTGTTTCTTTATTGTATTGGTGGGGCTGCTTTTGTTGGATTTTTTAAACTATGTTATTGCAAAGAAGTTTAGGTCGTTTTTGTTACTGTTTACCTGTTAGATCTGCTAAATATTTTGATTTTTTTATGCGATTTTATGTTATTCTTATTTGTGTTGAATTTGGTTTTTTTAGATCTGTTAAATATTCTTGTGGGTGTTAGTTGCAACCTTTGAAGACTGAGGGTGGTATAAGAGGTCTCGGGTCAAATCTTGCTCTTATTATGGTCGATTAGATTTAGTGGTTTAGTTTAGATAGACATACAACCATCTTTTTCTTTAAAGTGATTATTGGTTCAATACACACATGGACATGGTGCTTTTGCTGCATTAAATGGTTTTTGCATTATTTTACTCTATGGTGAGTTATATTATTCAGGACTCAGACTACAAACAGAAATATAATAGATCCATATTCTTCTATTTGTCAAAATATCTTGATACCATCTCAAACTGCCTTATGCTTTGTAAATCAAATTTCATCTCAGCCATGATATCTTCATCAATCTCAATCTTCCAGCTTATATGCTGCCTGATAGTGTTATTGATCCTCCCTTTCCCTTCTAGTTCAGCTGATCCTGATCCTTTACAGTACTTCTGCATTGCATATTTGAATGTCACCATATCTCTTAATGGTTTCCCTTGTAAATTTGCAGCACAAGTAACATCGGAAGACTTTTTAAATATAGATGCTTATCTAGGAAGTGTCTTCTAGTTCTTTGAGGTTACGTGTTTTGGTTGCTTAGAAAATGAATGATTTTAATAATGTAGGAGTGTATTTGGAGCGTCGAAATATGTGTTGTATTTTACTTTGAGGTGTTTAGATGAAATAAATAAAATGTGGTTTATTTTTATTGAATAGAAAAGTGTTCGGACTACTTTTTAAAAAGCATTGAAAGGGTAAATAAAAAAGCTGAAATGCTTTTTGGAAAAGTGCTGTATAAGTGTTAAAAGCACTAACTGGAAAAACAACACTATACGCAGCTCTAATGGGATTAGTTATCTTTTTTTTTAGTCTTGAGGTAGTTATCAAGTGGTTTGAGCAAAGGGAGCATGATATGGACAGTATAGGTGTTGTAGAATATCTTCGAGCCATTTTATTTTATTTTGTTATTGAATAGGTTTATATTTGTGCCTGTCTCGCATACTACTGAGTGCCTTTCTCAAGTATTAATGAAGTGCATGTTAGAGTGAAATGTTGACAGAAAATTAATTACAGTTACTTTGGATAATTGTTCTACCAACGATGTTATGGTTGATAGATTGATGGGAATGATTCTTGCAGAATCAATGATATTGAGTGGTAAGTTTTTTCATATGAGATATGCAGCTCATATTTTAAATTTAATTGTAAAGGATGGGTTGTCTGTTATCGATCAAGGGGTTGCAAAGATTAGGGAGAGTGTTGCATTTTGGAGTAGTTCACCCAAAAGAGTTGAAACTTTTGAATTGGCTGCACGTTAATTACAGATTAAGTATGAGAAAAAGTTGGCACTTGATTGTCTAACTAGATGGAATTCTACTTTTGTTATGCTTGAAGTTACATTGAGATATAAAAATGTTTTTTCAAGAGTGTAACAGCGCCAGTCACAATACAAATATTTGCCTTCAAATGCAGAATGGGAGATGGTAGAGAAAATGTTAGAATATTTGAAACCGTTTTACATGTTGATGGAGATGTTTTTGGGTATTAAATATCCAACAGCTAATATGTTTTTCCCATTAGTTTGTAAAATGAGAATGTCATTGATGGGTGGCAAATGTCTTCTTTTCCTCAAGTGAAACATATGGCTTCTAAAATGATTGCTAAATTTGAGAAATATTGGCAAGAGATTCATGAGGTGTTAGTGATAGTAGTTATTCTTGACCCGAGGTTCAAAATGCTATTGATTGATTTCTACTTTCCCAAGATTTATGGTGTTGGTGTTTCAGAGCAGACTAAGCGAGTACATGACCTTGCAAATGAATTGGTTAAATATTATGAGGTTAAGTCTACCAATGTAAATAGCGAAGATATTGGCAAATCTTCTTCTGCTGTTTTTGTTCATTCTCAGAGTTCAGGGTGTGATTTTTTAGATTTTTCTGAGTTTGATTCATTTGCAAACCAAAATCAATATATCAGAACATTAAAATTTGACTTTAAGAGGTACTTAGATGAGTCTTTAGTTGAAAGATTTCATGACTTTGATATTTTAGCTTGGTAGAATATGAATAAAGACAAATATCCTATTTTAACGGAGACAGCCAAAGATATCTTAGCTATTCTTGTGATAACTGCTGCCACGGAATCGATTTTTAGTACGAGGGGTAGATGCTTGAGTCCACATCGTAGTAGACTTTATCCCGACATGTTGGAGACAATTATGTGCACTTAACATTGGCTATGGGCTACTGAGTGAGGTATACAAAATAAGCATTAAAGAAATATTTAATTAATTATTTTTTTTACTTATATTGTTTTAAATTTATTTTTAAGTGGTGTAATTCCTGAAGAATTAAGAGATGATGAAGATTTAGAGCCGCAACAATTAGACTAGTTAATTTTTAGAATTTTTAATGTGTTTTAATAGTATTTTTTACTTTAAAATTTTAAAATTTGGTATGTATTGTTTAGTAAGATTTTATATTATTTTTTAAAAAAATTAAAAAAATTGAAAAACAGGCCTTGTCCAAGCCCGGCCCGGCCTGAATCCCATTTGGGCCGGGCTTTTGTAGGCTTAGACCTTTGTGTCTTCATCGCGGGCCGGACTCGGGCTTGATCAAGCCTGGCCTTGCCCAACCCAATTATCACTCCTAACCATCACTCAGACCTATTTCTGCTGTCCAATCTAAAGTATTAGTCCCCGAAGGACCAAAAATACCAACTTTCCAGACATTAAACGTGCCAAACCTTTCGACAGTTAATTTGGACACAAATGAGGTAGACAAGGTAATGGAGGTAGAGCTAAAAGAAGAACGACTTCAGGAGCACGCATAGGATGAGGATTGTGTGCACGATCGGGCCATACATGTATATGGTTTTGACGAGTAGGAGGCCTTGTCTCCTGAGAGCTTTCCCTCTCGGATATAGAACTTTATCTCTTTAATCCAACATAGGGAAGAATCCAATTAGGCTATACAAGGCTAGTCGCTGCTTCCATTTATCTATTTCAGTATTTCAATTAGGACAAATGTTGGAATACTTCCTTTAAAGGTGGAAGCCAACTTTGCCAACGTATCAATTCTGGAGTTCTTTGACCTCGAAATATGTTTTATTATGACAATTTTCAAAGAGCTCAGAAGCTATCTAACTTTTTCCAAATAAGCTTGCATGTTACTTTCCCGAACTTGGAACTGTTCATCAACTTAGCTGACTATTAGTTGGGAATCGCAGTGAATATCTAAATTTGTGATTCCTAACTTCTTAGCCAATTTGATCCCTACAATCAATGTTTCGTACTTCGCCTAATTGTTAGTAACCTTAAAATTAAATTTTAAGGAATACGTTACCTCGGTTCCCTCCGAATTCACAAGAATAACATCAACCCCTCTTTTTTGTGCATTTGAAGCTCCGTCAATGAAGAGGCTCTAAGTCAACTCGTCAATATCTAAATCTTCTCGCCTCTGAGTAGCATACCCTTCCTCGGTTTAGTGGATGAAGAAGTGCTCAGCTATTAACCTTTTGGCTATGAAGTTTGCCAAGGCTTGTCATTTTATTGCATTTCTAGGTTGATAGTTGATATCATATTCACTGAGCTCAACTGACTACTTTACTAGCAGACCTGAGAGGTCGGGTCGGTGTATGAATTATCTCAGGGTTTGATTTATCAACATTATGACTTTATGGGCCTGAAAGTATGGTTGCAACTTTCTTGTTGCGGCTACCAATGCTAATGTTGGTTTCTTATCTTGGTATCCAATAGTATTTTGTTTGTGTAGTAGATAGGGCTGTGGATTTTTTCTGAGTCCTTTTTTACTAAGACCGAATTGACCGAGTAGTCGCCAACTGCTAGGTGAAAGTATAGGACTTCTCCTACTTCAAGGCTCGTTAGGTGAAGTGGGGATGTGAGGTATTGCTTTAGCTCTTGGAAGCTTTTCTCGCACTCTTCGATCCATTCAATTTTCTTTCACCTTTTTCATAATCTGAAAGAAAGGAAAGGACCTATCAGTTGCTCTAGACAAGAATCTGCTTAGTGTCGTTAATCGTACTGTCAGGCTTTGAAGTTCTTTGAGGATAGATGGAAACTTTAAGTCTAGTATGGCCTAAATATTTTATGGATTGGCTTTGATGCCGTGTTCACTGACCATGTATCCAAGGAACTTCTCAGCTTGAACTCCAAATGCGCATATCTCGGAATTCAGCTTCATATTGTATTTTCTCAGATAGGAGAAAGTCTCTTCCAAGTGTCTTGGATGATCTCGACCACTTAAAGATTTAGTGATCATATCATTCACATAAACCTCTATGGTCTTCCCAATCAATGGCTTAAAGACCCGATTGATTAATCTTTGGAAAGTAACTTCTGCATTATTTAAACCGAAGGGCATTACCTTGTAACAATACAACCGCTGGTCAGTGATGAATACCATTTCTCTTAATTCGGCTCATGCATTCTGATCTAATTATATCCCGAGAATGCATCCATAAAACTTAACAACTTATGACCAGTTGTATAGTCTACTAGCTGATCAATCCTGTGAAGCGAGAAACTGTCTTTAGGGTAGGTTTTATTCAAGTCTATGAAGTCCACATAAATCCTCCACTTCCTGTTGGCTTTCTTCACCATCTCCATGTTCAACACCTATTCTGGATAATGCATTTTTTTGATAAATTTGGCCCTCATTAGTTTATCCACCTCGGCGTGCATTAATTTTCTCCTTTTGACATTGAACAACATTTTTTCTGCTTCACTGGCTTATATTGAGGGTTAATAGCTAGCCGATGTGAAATTACTCGAGGGTCGATCCCTGACATGTCTTCATGTGTCCATACGAATACATCAATGTGTTGCCTCAGGATATCCGTAAGCACAACCTTCTACTCCTTAGGAAGATGAGAGCCAATTTTGACAGTTTTTTAAGGAGATTCTTGGTTCAGAATGAAAAATTCAAGTTCTTTTGTTGGCTCTAGTGTTAATGGTTTATCATTCTGCTCGATCTTCTTCACAGTCGATTCATCCAGTAAACCCTTGTCATTTGCCTCCATAACTTTTCCCCAGTGACGTTTCGATAGACAATATGAATTTTTTGAGAGGCTATGAAGCATGCTCGAGCCTCCTTCTGATTCTCTTTAATAATTCTAATCCCTTCTCCTACTCAGAATTTCAGCTTCAGGTAGTGGATGCTCTCTACTGCCTTCGTAGTTCTAAGGAAAGGTCTTCCAAGGATTATTGTGTGGGCATTTTGAGGTCAACAACTTGGAATTCCACCATTATAGTTTTCTAGTACAGCATTTTCCTATGGTGATAGGTAGTTATACTATTCCCAATGGGTAAACACACGACTCTTCGAAACCATGAAAGGCGGTCTCAGCAGGCCTCAGCCTTGATCCTCAAGAAGTCTAAAGTTTTCTTGAAGATAATGTCGGTCGAGCTCCCTGTATCCACCCAAATTCGACTGATTTGATTTGTTCCTATTGTTAGAATTATCACTAGAGCATTATCATGTGGATAATGGACCCCCACTTTGTCCTCATCTGTAAACATGATGGGTACCGAGGTGATTTTTTGCTTCTTCTTGGCTTGAACATTCATATGTGAATGTCTGAGACAGAATTCGGCAGTGAATATTTTGAATAATTTTTCTTAGACCTATTAGAGTTTTCTGCTAATGTCACCCCTCTTGAAATCACCATGGTTCACTCTTCCCGTCTCTTCTTATGTTTGACTTCTCGGTCTAGGGCTCTTAACTCTTCTTTATTTTTTGCCTTGAAATCTGGCAAATTATTGTTTTAGATCAGTATCTCGACCTTATTTTTGAGGTTGAAACATTCATTTGTCAGATGACCTGCACTTTGATAGAACTCATAAAACTTGTTCTTAGCTTCCTTAACTGGCTTGGTTTGTATAGGACGGGGTTTTATCAATATGGTTCATCGTCTTTTGATCTCTTGCCAGACTTGCAAAAATTAAGCCCTTAGGAGGGGTGAAAACTGAATCCTCTCAGACATGAGCTACTCTTTTCGTCTCGTCTCTTCTTAGTAATTGGTACCCTCTCGAAAGAAATTCGTCTCTTCCACCTAAAGTTCTATTACACTCTTAAACCTGTTTATCATTTCTTTCGAAGCCTCAAAAATCTCTCCTATTTCCATGTCTTCTTCTAGGATCTATTTTAAGATTTTGTGTATCACTGCAAGGTTGTGGTTTGAAGATTTTCTCTTCTCTTAACTTGAGGGCGATTTGGTCTTCAATCTCAATTTCATTCAATTGCTTTCTCCGAGTAGTTCCATAGGTGGTAACAGATGACTTTCGCATATCATACCATCCTCTATCCACCTGCAGGCCTTTTCAAAGACCTTTCAAAAGTAGAGAATGATGATAAGCCTCCAACTTTATCACTTCATTATGTTATCTTTTAACGAAATTCTTGGATTTTCACATTCTCCTTGCTTCATAGATAATAATGAACTTGAAATTTTGAGGCTAATAGTTGTCCCTCTGAACTCATCCAGAAATACTTCGTATAGTTGCTCAAAATTATTGATGCTGCCAAGGGTCAAGGTGGTGAATCACTTTCTCGTCTGCCCCCTCCAAGGTCAATAGGAACAAGCGGCACATTTGAGATTCTTTCAACCTTTTAATCAACATCATCTCCTTGAAGAGATCCATATGTATGGATAGGTCAGTTTTCCCTGTAAAAGAGTTTATTCGCGGCATCTTGAACTTGTTGAGAAGAATTAGATTTAATATCTTTTATGAGAAAGGGGATTTGGAATACAGTCTCATTCTCGACGCAAGCTCATGATCCTTTCTTCATCCATTTCTTTTTTGCTCCTCTAAATCCTCGGTCAACTTTCTAACATAGACCTCAAGATGGCCAACCCGGTTGTCATCTTCCCTAAAACTTCTTCTTTGAGGTAGACTCTACAGAGAACCTTTCGTTCACCGTTTAGTACTGGCATCCGATTCACACTTTCAAATAATGGCTGAGTCTTCCGGAAAATATTCGAAAGCTGGTTTAGGTTCGTTAATGATCTTGAAGACAGCATCACCACCTCGTGGTTCTTTAGGTGGTTGACTCACAATCTTTCCATTCCTTTTCTTTGCAGTGATATATCTCCTCCTGGTGGTGTTCTATTGGGATTTAGTCTCATGGTTCACGATGCGCAAAGCGTTTGGGGTACTACTTTCCACGACTTTCACTGGTTTAGGTGTTTGCATCCCTTGAAAACCAGTTTGCAGCATCTTTTTTATCCTTACCACTTCCTTAACCAGGAATTGAATCTGCTTGTCTTTTTCTGCATGTTGCTTTTTGTTGCTAGCCAGTCTCTTAGCCGACCATGCAATTTTTGTAGTTCCACGGCTGGAAGGAATTTGGTATGGTGATGAAGCTTCTGAACCATGATTTGTGCCCTCCAAAGCTGGTGATTGATTACCGATGTCCTGGTTAATTGTTGTTATCCCTTTTAGGGTATTATTGTGCAAAATTTCCCTTACCACCGCTCGATTCCTGGTTACGTATATTTGCTAAGTAGCCATATTCTTTTTCCACGGTGGTTTCTGACTTTTTGTCCAAAGTTCCTACAGACGGCGCTAGATGTTGATGCAGCAAAAATCTTATTTAGATTTCGTGCACCAGCACCAGTCTTCCACTTTCTTGCTTTGACCAACTGTTTACGTAACCTGCGATCACAATTGAAAGTTAAGGGGTAAAAAGTCAGTTGTCCAGCGAAAACTCTTCGATGCTTAAGTCAGGGTTTTACTTTATAATTTCTAAGAGAATTAAAGAGAATATAAGCTCTTTTTACCAAAGTTTTAGTAGTTGTACCTAGTCATCATTGGTATTCTTTTATAGACGTTTTTATCTCTTAGGTTTGGTAGAATTATATAGAATCTGGAAACAAAGATCTCGTTGCGCAGAAATCACGGAGATTCTATTAGGTAAACATCGGCTTCTTAATTTTACGGGATCATGTGCCTTTTTTTGTAGGATAAGCTCTTCTGGACTCAGAATTCTTATTTTGTAAGGAGTTTTACTTGTTAAGAATATTTGCTATAGGATAATCAAAGAAGAGCTTGGAGAAAAAATGAATTCTTCGCAGATACGTAACCATGGTGAGGTCTCATAAGTTTTTTTTATCTATGAGCTCTTCATCCACCTGAGATGAATTCAACAAGTCCGAGACCTTTGGTAAATTTTTTCTAAGATCATCGTAAAGGGGTCCCGAGACCAATATTTGAAATACTGACTTAAGACCTGCGCAATCGACCCCAAGAGGTCTCGGTTCCTATAACTCCCAAGGCTTTTATTATATTCTGGACAATTCTTCTTGGACCAAGTAAGGTTTCGGGTCACTACTTCAGCTTTTCATGAGAATTTGTTATAAGTTCATGGCATATTGGGCTTTAAGTATATTATGTGCCATATACCAACAATAGCTAATAGAAAACATCTAGGCATCGGTCACTGATTAGGCTACCAATAGAACATTACCTCTTTGTTGAAGATAAACACTTGCTAACAAGAGTGTGATCATAAACGGTTGTTCAAAATACATCTTCATTATTGTTGTTTGATTCCATAAATTGCTCTTGTTGTTAGGTTTTAGTATTTTCATTTGAAGATACAAGTAATACGGGATGATTTTAACAAGGCAGCAACTTTTGGTTGTGTTATTATTATTCTTTGATCTGATTTGGAGGCAATAATTATCAGATGCTCAAACTATATTCTGCTCGTGTTTCTCCATGTTCTTTGTCAATAATGTTTGTCGACTTTGCCCCATGACCACTGTCCTAAGTTTTGCTCAAATCTTTGCTATCTCCTCACCATCAATTGTTCACATGCAAATATTTTCTATCCAACATATCCTTTTGACACAATTCTCACGCTTATTATTATTATTATTAAGCTAAAGTATATAATACAAAGCCCATCCTTCATTAGTGTATGAGTAACTTGTTTCATATTCAAGTGATTACTTTCTTTATGTAAAGTGCCTGTTATGAGATTTTGTTCTCTCTCTTGTTAACATCAAGTGTTATGTCATTTCTGGGTTACAATCAACATTATGATAATTTTTTTTTCAATTCTGTGTCTAGAATCTTTATCAAATTTAAGGTTAGTTTATTAAAAAGCCACAGCACCTTAAGAAATGCTACAGATAACAAATCTATGCAGTCTGATTATTTTATGATTATTGTCGCATGTTCATTAGTCTTGTTTATTAACATAGCGGCTGAAGCCCGTGAAATATTTATGCAATTTTGATGTGTATGTTGATATAAAACTGCAGCAATATTGCTGCCATTGCAAAGAAAGAGAGTATTGACTCACTGCAAAACTTGGACGAGATCATTCGAGCATCAGATGGGGCTATGGTAGCCAGTGGGGATTTGGGTGCCCAGATACCATTGGAACAGATCCCTTCAGTTCAAGAAAAGATTGTTCAGCTCTGCAGGCAGTTAAATAAGCCTGTTATTGTTGCTTCCCAGCTTCTTGAATCCATGACTGAATATCCTATACCAACGAGAGATGCAGTTGCTGATGTTTCTGAAGCAGTTAGACAGCAGGCAGATGCTTTAATGCTTTCTGGTGAATCAGCCATGGGTCATTACCCTGAGAAGGCATTAGCTGTGCTCAGAAGTGAGAAATCTTGTAGGGAGGAGAAGCGCCATTCTACTTGGGAACCTCCAACTATATTGTCTTCAGTGTCCATTGGTATTCCAGGGGAGATATGCAATGCCGCTGCAAAATTGGGTAAGCACTCTCTGCCTTTGCCTCTAAGCTTTCTCTTCTTCTTCGTCTCTGTTCTTTCTTCTGTAAGTTCAAAAGAATCTAATCTACTTAACTCAATAAAAGATTTACATTTGCTTAAAAGTTTCTGCATTTGGCGAACGCCAAATAACCAACAAACAAACACCTAATTTCATTCAAAACAGTGACTTAATAAGTTGTGTCTGATATGTGCAAATGAGAGAAACTCATCTGAGGTATAGGAAATTATGCTTTCACCTTTACGAAGGCTACTTATTCCACAACAACGAAAGCACTTTTTAACTGGGATTTCGCTTTGGAAAAAAAAAGTTCCATATTGATGGATTCGGGTCCATAACCACGGGTTCCAATTGATTTCATTTATCATATTGATCCCATTATTGGTGTTGGTGTATGATAACTGGCAGAGTTTAATTTGGATATTTCTGTAGTTTTATGTCAAAAAATGTAAAAGTGGCAATGTGTGAAAATAACTTCTGTAGGGGCTGGAGTCAAAATTTTTACTGGTTGATTCAGCGTGAACTGCGATAATGTTAGTTCTACAAGTCAAACTGGTTTTGCAGTTAGATAATACAGGGAACTGTCTATACGCTCTCACATATTGATATAATTACTGCCGGTTGTACTTCTAGTCTAATTGATGTTCAAGTTATCCTCATGATATGATGCAATTTTTATGATCTCGTATGCTGGAACTCTCTTTTAATGATTTTGTGCTCATTGTGTTAATTATATTACAACTGGTTTGAACTTTCAGCTAACAAATTGAAAGCAAATGCGCTTTTTGTTTACACAAAGAAAGTGTTCCATACTGAAGGAATTAAATCTATTATATGCAGCATAAATTTAAAATATATTTTAATTAATTACATTAATTAAATATTTATTAATTATCGTACCAAGATCATACTATTTATCATATTTTATAATATTAACAAAGATAAAATAAAATAATTAAGATTTTACCTTAAAT
>JAXCLQ010043390.1:0-21123 GCA_035584115.1 Cedrela odorata | reverse complement strand
ACATTTAAGAATTATGTAATAGTAACACTTTTTGTATGAAATGATGTAGCATTATTTAATAATGATTGATTGAATAAGTATGAGAATATGATGTTACGTTTAGTATTGAAATATATATGCATAAAGACACAATTAAAAATATCAAGTTCGCATAAAAAAGAAGAAGTTAGGATTTATGTATACGAGATATACAATTCAAATCTCTTGTATATATTATTGCTTTAGATCATATTTCCAAGTATAAACCATAAATAGTATAGTAGCAATAGCTGTTCTATAAGATAGTTAAGGGTATTAACACAAGTAATATTGGAGAATACAATTAAAATGTATAAAATAAGTTCATAAAAAATATATTAACTATTGGATATAGTTCAGAATGTACAAGGCTTAGAAGAATAAAGGTCCAAAATAATCTTACAAAAAGGGACGAATAATGTCCCGAGACCAACTGCTACCTAAAGAAAGTTATTTCAAGTGATAAGAGAACTGGGGTCTTGTCTAATAAAAGAAGGAAGAGTCCTTGGGCTGGTATAATAATAAAGGGTATGACAAAGACTTCAGGAAAAATAAGGGCTGAGACCTCTTAGAGTCACTAGGAAGCTTATAACAAGTCTTATCCTAGGGACGCAATATAAAGGTTTCTGCCACATTTCGTTGAGGTTTCAGCCAAAACTTACAAGGGTTTTAGTCATAACTTACAAAGGTCTCGGTCACAGCTTACAAAGGTTTTAGCCATAGCTTACGAAAGTCTTGGACACAGCTTACAATGGTCTCGGCCATAGCTTACTAGGGTCTCTGCCAAGTAGCGTTGGAGCTTATCTCAGGATAAAAACGATCGTCAAATAAAGATTTCCAAGACCTCGCTACAAGTGGGATGCTGATTACTAGATCTCATGGTATCTTGCCGTAATAAGGATATAATAGTATCTATAAAAGGAGATAAGCCATAATCAAGTACGATTACTGAAACTTTGGCAAAAAATACTGCAATTCTCTTTCAGCTTTCTTTTTCTTTAAAAAAAATAACTACAAGTAAAACCCTAACTTAAATATCGGAGGGTTTTCACTGGACAACCGGCTTTTTATCCTCATAGCCTTTGATTTGTGAGTGTAGGTAAAAGCTAACAGACAAGAAAAGAGGAAAAAGATTATTACTAATGCACGGAGTCCACAGAAGGGATTTTTGCTTCATCAACACTAACAATAATGATACTGAAATATGTAGGGTTGGTTTACATCACATGTGAGTGTTACCCAATCCAATATGAATTATGAATTATTTATAAAAAGATTTTCTATTTAAATAAATAAAAGAAAGTCTAATTTTACACGGAAAAAAATTCTTGTAAGATTAAAAGAAGGAAAGAAAAATAAAAAATATATAAAGGGTGACTTACTTTAACTTTTAGAATATAAAAAAGTATAGAAAAACTACATAGAGTAAGTAGAGAGAAAAGAAAAAGACTAAATGAGAAAAGAAGTTGTAGCAGTAATAAGTAAATGGTTATTCTTTTACATTTTTTTTATAACTCATTAAGTGGGACCTTTTTTATTTTATTTTTCTTTGTGGAGAGTGAAATATATATATATATATATATATTTTATGTTGATAGCCTTTAGTGTTGTCATGAAAGTTAATTTTGGACTACGGTCTCATAGTTTTTTCCATTGTGGGTTTTCTATATTAAAATTGGTGTCTTTTTTTATAGTTATTTGATTTTATGTAACTTTATTTTGGCACTGATTATTGTGATATACAATCCTACTTTAATCACATGAAGAGGAAAATAATTATTCAACAAATGTATTTTTAATGCTTCCTTCCCAACAAGTGATATCAAATCATAGATTGCTTGGCGTTTAATTCTTATGTGAATTATGGAAGAGATTTCAACTTGTATAATTAAAATGAAATAATTGAATTATTCGATCTAGAAGTTTAGAATGAAAATTTTACTCTACTGCAAAGGCTTGCACGAAACTATTGAAGACAATGAAGCAAAACTCTCCAAGTTAGATGATAAACAATGGGCTCAACTTTATAGAAAGACTGTTGTTACTATTAGGAAGTGGATTGATCAAAGTGAGTACCATCATGTTGTAAATAAGATTAGGGCATATTCTTTTTGGAAGAAATTAGAGGAGATTTATGAGCGATCTACTGCTCAAAATAAATCCAATTTAATAAAGAGTCTTGTGAGCTTAAAATACAAGGAAGAGCATAATATAGTTAAGCACACAAGTGAGTTTTAAGATATAGTCAACCAATTGACTACTATAGAGATTACTCTAGATAATGAGTTACAAGTATTATTATTATTTTGTTCCTTGCTAGATAGTTAAGAGACATTTATAGTGTTAGTAAATAACTCAGTGTCTAAAGGAAAATTGACATTGAATGTAAACCTTTTTCTTCGAACATAAAGTTAAATTAGTCATTGTATAACATACATTTTCAAACATGCATAGTTCATAGTTAGTTGACACAATATCGAGGCTTATGTGAACTTAAGATAGTTAATGTGTTGTTATTAAATTGTTTTACAAGAAAGATAATAAATTGTAAAATGTATTGGAAATTTTTTATGAAAAACATATGTAAGCCAATATGTTATGTAATGTTAGAAAGAAGTTTTGGCTCAATTAGCAGTAGTTTATTGAATATGATTCTGATCGACAACGTCAACATCTATATATGAATATAATTGAACTAGCTGATATATCAAATGATTATGCATTTATATATATTGATGTAATTGGATTTAGCGTAAATTGGGTTATTATATGTTGCCCTATACTAACACATTCAGCGATTTCACTAGCCGGTTAGCAAATAGGGTTAAAGAGCAGCGCCTTTACAAGGTGCAAGGGGCGGAGTGTCATGGGTTGACTTTCTCTTAGTCAAGATTTAAGTCCGTGCAGTACTTACTAGCATGATCAAACTAGCAAGTTAACCTAAACATGTTAATACACAGCAAACTCAAGTGGGTTAGTTGTTTACAAAAGAAAGCCAAGAATAGGAAATAAGCAAGTATCGTAATGCAACACAATTCGGGGTTTTATTGATAAAATACACATAAGCATACAAGCCATCAATGGCGTACAAGCATTGAATAAACAAGCATCACTATGTATCGAGACAATACAACCAAGCTTGAATCATTCATGCAAGCATGCATTTCTATTTTTCCAAAGATAGAGGTGTCACACTTGTTTCATATTAACTGCAAATACATACGCACTTTTACTATATACAATGCTATTCTTTTATTATACAAATCTTAAACATTTATAAACATTTATACTTAACAATTTGTTTTTACACATCAATAACATTTCATGAGTGCGATAGCAGCGTACAACATTTGAAATCTTAGTTTTTCAAAAATTATTTCATAAAATTCATATTGGCATACCTAACATTAATATGCACATTTTCACACAAAATCAAATATCGCACAGTTTCAAAATGTTAAAATGCATGCATAATCTACTTACTTTTGTTTCCGCTCTTTCCGAGTATGTTCTTATCTTAATGTTGCGTACCTAAAACAAATTAATATAATTTATTTTAGTTTCACGTTTTATACTGATCGGTACATTCCTACGACATCTACATTTCCAACTCTAACACTTTATTAATTTTCTAACATAGACCTATTACCATATTTACACCATAACATCATTTCATATATGCTTATATATATATATATATATATGCATATTATACCAATTTTCGGAAATAATACATTTGGCTTAAGATTTCCAAATTCATTAATTGTTGCCATTTCTCGCCAATTCATTTTCCAATACAGCTGCATTATCAAATTCCAAACACTCCCAAATATTTCAAATAAACTCGGCTTACCGAACTCGCCAAGATTCAATTTCAATTCCATCACTCACCATCTCAAATCCACACATGACAATTTAAGTCATTATAAACACATATTATACATTATTTATATTTATCTATTTACTTACAATTTAACATTAACTATATATCCTTTATCCATCTCTAATTTCTTAATTTTAATTTAACATTATTAATTTACTAAGAATGCTACACAAGTAATAATTATTACAACAATATGTATATATATTTTCCACTCATTTTCAATTTCCATACTTTAATTTAACACTATCAATTTTTTTACCCCTCTTTAATTTCTTACTACCATTTAACACTAATAATATTACTTTGTTCATATCTACAACAATTAATTTAATTCACTAAGTATGCTACAATTAATTTCCTACTATAATTAATTTAATTCACTAAGTATGTTACAATTAATTTCCTACTACAATCCCATGATATACATATGTTCTAATTTCCACCAATTTTTAACATCATATACAACTTGTAATTGTATTCATTTCAAATCTACTAATCATAATTTAACATAAATAATACAAATTCTCCTACAATCTACATTTAACAATTCACTAAATATGCTATACCCAAACAATACTAATTTTCTATTACAATTTTAATATTACAATTCACTAAACTTACTACACCAATATAATAAAACACTAATTAAAGCAAGCTTACTATACTAAAATAGTAAAACACTAATTAAAAGCAATTTAAACTCACCAATTCACCTTTCTTTCTCCCTCCTTTCTCTCCCTTTCTTTCTTTCCTTTCTTTTCTTCTCAATTTTTGTCTCCTACGTTGGCCTTATTTTGCATTTCAATTTTGAAAAGTTAAAGATTAACATTTTACTCATTAACACATGGAAGGCTAGGATTACTTCAATTAAATCTGATGGCTCTCATTTTTTCACCCAATTTTCATTAAATATTAATTAATTCTAATTTTTTTAAAACACATGGATGACTTGAATTACTTCAATCAAATCTAAGGCCATCTTTTCTTCACCATATTTTCCACTAACTAACACAAAATATTAATTAATTTAATCAATAAAACACATGAATGGCTAGGATGACTTTAACCAAATCCAATGGACCATATTTAGCCACTACATTTTCTACTAACTTAGCTTTTATGTTCATTTTTATTCATTTTACAAAATACGCCTAGAATTGTGACAAGTGCATAGCTATGATTAAAAGAAATGGATAGCTAGGATTTTGTAGAGAATTTAAGCAAAATCTTAATATTTTATTTATTTATTTATTTATTATACTTTGTTATATATATATATACACACACACACACATAAGCTTGGACTTGGGCTTAATTTAATTAAATTGAGTCCAAATTATGTATATATAATACTAGCCCACTTAATTACATATATATATATATATATTTATCCATAAGTTGAAATCCCAAAAATAACCTTGCTAATAATGCAATTTCAATTCTACCCTTATAGATTTACTTTATGTTGCTTCTCAAAATTCTAACACTTAATATTTTAACAAGTATATTTACAATTATAGTTATGAGTTCTACAAAAGAAAGCTCGAGTGTTATAGGAGAAGTACACAGAAATGCCTCCGGAGTACTGATGGACAAGGCCCTTCTAAGATACCGAGCCATCTTCCCCTAAATATGGTTTTAAGACATTACAGGTGTAGCAAGAGGAGACATAACCCATGTCTCAGCTGTCACACTCCTAAAATTGTAAATAAACTTACAATTCTAAGCCACAATGGTGCCTTCCAATTTGCAGTTATAGGCTTATTAGCTGGCTTTAGACAAGTAAATGCATGAGGCCTTTACATTCTCCCCACCTAATCTATTGGCGTCCTCGCCAATGACGCTATCTTGAAATCTTCAATTTTCTGTTGGAATATATTAAATTCTTTGGCTCTCTCTCAACTGTTTTCTTTTTCACTAAGGATCTTCCACTTTATAAGAACTCTTCATGTTATCATCTCTCCTTGGTTACTTGGCTCTTCGCTAGAATCTTCTCAACTTTTTTGGTAATCTTCTTTTGCAGTTGCTCCTTGATCTCCTCTCTTGTTGGTTGATTGCGTGTGAAATATTCCTTGTCAACGAGGTATGACTTTAACTTGCTAACATGAAAGACCAGGTGCATCTTCATCTAGGCTAGCATCTCGACCTTAAATGTAGCCTTCTCTACTTCTGGCAATGACTGGAATTAAACTTTTATACTTCTTTGCTAGTCTTTTGTCTCAGCTCTCATTAAATCTGTTCTGGCATCCACTTCAGTTGTATCAAGTTTTCAAGCTTGAACTCAAACGATCTTCTATTATTATCTGCCCACTTCTTCCTCATACTGGCATATTTCTCTAAATTATGCTCGAGGAACCTTTCCTATATACTTTATGATTATGTGGAGTATAAGGGATTCCTATCTCAATTCTAATTCAAAGAGACTTCAGATTGTTGATGAGTTCTTCCTTGCACAGAAGTAAGACTGTGTTAGGTAATTACACCTACTTCCTCTGGTTGGCATTGATCAAATGGCGCAAATACTCTTCCAACATCTGATTAATTTTTTCAGTCTTCTCATCAGTCAACAAACAACATGTCACAACTAGAAGTTCCTTCTCTTGATCGGTGTACCTCTGCTCCCTTTCTAACAACTTTCAATTCTTATAAGCTATAGGGTGGCTTTCTTGCGATCAAACTCCCCTCCCAATGCGAAGTCAGATGCATCAGTCTACACTTCAAACGTCTTGCTTATATCTGACAGGTTAAGAAACGAATTTCTCACCATGGCTTCTTTCAAGTTGTCGAAGACTCTTCTGTATTATTCAGACTACTTTCACATTACACCTTTCTTCAACATCTCAGTTAAAGGTGCAACCTCCCTTGAGTACCCCTATATGATCCGCCAGCAATATTTAGCCAATCCAAGGAAGGATTACAACTTTTTTACACTTGTCGGCATCTTCTAAGGTTGTACTATGGACCACGAAACTATCACGATAGACTACTCTAAATGGGTGACGCATGTGGTTCTTGGTTTATTCCCTTCTTTAGCAATCCTCACCTGATGGTAATCCAACCACAAATCTATTATTATGAAGTATCCTGTTGAACTTTATTGATCAAAACATTTCGTTACTAGCGGAACGAGATAGATAATGCGGCCGTCAACTTGTTGAGAGCTTTCTAGTCAATGCACAATCGTATGCTTCCGCCTTGCATCTTTTAGAATAATATTAGAGCTCCGAACGGTGTTTTCGACGGCCTAATGAAGTTGGCCTCTAATAGTTCCTCTACTCACTTTCGAAGCACGGCTAGTTCTGGTGTAGTCCTTTTGTAAAGAGCATGCGATGGTTGATTTGCCTTAGGCACCAGCTTAGTCTGGTGGTTAGTTGCTCTTCATTTTGGCAACGTTTTAAGCAGTTGCTCCAGCATCACTTCAACAAATTTCAACAAGACATCCGCAATCTCTTACGGGGTCAGTTATTTTTTCCTCTTTTCTTCTGAGACTAAAATTACGATGAAAGAAGATCCTCGTCTCTTAATCCAATTCTTGGATTGAAGTACGGATAAGAACTTTGCCTCTGTTGGTTACTTCACTTTTGGCCAGCATAATTACGAGCCTTTCTCTCTTGATTAACAAGCTATCAGCAAATGGAATGGGATTACATCTTTCCTCAACAAGAAGTTCTTTCTCGTGATGGCAACAAAGTCATTCACCTGCAAAGCAACAAAGTTTACTTCACCTTCCCAAGTGCCAATTTTCATCTGTACTTGCTTTGTCAACTCGCTTTTGAGTAAGGCTTTTAGAGTTAACTGCCTCTATACAGCTTATATCTTCCACGAGCTTTAACCTAAGATGCTTCACTCTTGAAGCAAAATGAAGTTATAAGTGGCTCCTATGTCCACATAATACTTTCTTACGTAATGGCCCCGGCTCTAGGTGCGGTCATAACCTATTATTACACGGGCTGGCTCTAGCTTATCAAGTCACAATCGTTACTACCCAACGACCCATGTCCTAGGCGCGGTCACAACCTACTACCGCGTAGGCCCGCCCCAGCCACCGAGTCATAACCGTTACAGTCTAGGGTGCCTCATGACCACTGGACAAAAATCTGCCCCTCTTGCCCTCTTCTGAGGTCCCTCAAGGTTGTCACTCTGCAGGTCCAGCCCAAAGTTGGTACATTTTTACAGAGTTCACCTCCCTCACTACTCGGACCTGAGATCTCCTCTTTAAGAGCATTCGCAGATGAGTGTTAGTATCCACTCTATAAAATGTCATTTTCTTAAGACCTTTTTGTCTTTTGGTTAGCTTCTCCAGAGCATTCAACATCTACGGTGCCCCTATATGGCTCGTCTCTTTTGTTTCTCGATTACTTTTCAAGTGCTTTTTACAGTTCACCTTTAGCTGACATAGCACTTAATCTTGCCCTCTTTGAGGTATTTAATGGCTTTATGCGGCCATTGTATCACCAACATGATAAAGTTTCTTCCTGACTTCCCGACTTTATTAAAGATGACGACTTCCTTAGGAAGTTCAGTTCTACACACTAGGTCGCTCCTTCACCTTTGTTAGAGCCCCAATCTTTGGGCTTCTCGTTCCCATTCTCTTTCTCTCTTAAGATGGGTAACGACCTTTTAGTTGGGAGTCGTCACATGAGTAATCTAACAACCATTCAATGATTGCTTGTGTGAATGGGGAATCTCGCACCCCTTTGTTATTGTAACTCATTTTATGCCTATGGTTGAAGACTTTCCATCAAGTAAAATAATCAGTCTTGCTTAATCATATCTCAGATATCTAATATCAAATTAGAGAATTTCTTTACATACTCGCAAATTGTCCTAGTTTTTTAGTCAACCCACGTAGTTGTTTTCGAGCAAGGTATGCTACATATTCAGGGAGGAACTTTAGTTTTTATTTCAAGTCCTCCACCACCACTTGTCATCTCCGAACAAGTACATGGATATCAGGATTACCTTGGTGTCTTCGGAATCCATCCTCACATTCCAAAAGTATTGTTTAATGTCAAACAAATGTTTTCGAGCACTTCGATGTCTTGGGTCCCTCCATAGCATTTCGGTTTCGGTACCTTCAATCGAATGTATTATGAGCTTAGAGTGGCTCCTGAATGAGTTGCAAGGATACTAGCAGTAAGGTTTGTTCTTGTGACCACTTCCTCAAGTCGTTCATGTAACACACTCACTGCATCGTGGTACTCCTACTCAATCTTAGATATAGTTGCTTGCACATTTACAACCTGTGTTTCCAACTCTTTAAGACATCCTTCTATTAGACGGCTCAGAGTTAAAGCCAGTGGTTTTCGTTTCTAGTACGTTCACCCAAAAACTTAAGGACTCTAGTAGCGTCATAGTTTGTCTCAAGTCTTCGGTATCAAACGAACTCTTTTCTCTACTGTGCCGCCTCTAAGGCTCGTTGATACTCCTCTAACTAGCCCATTTTCTTTCGAGACCATTTAATCAAGTTTCTCTTGAGGAGGTAGTTTTTGTAAACATTCTCACCATAACCTTGAGCTCTGATACCAACTGTTATAGGCCAACTTTCTCTTAGTCGAGATTTAAGCCTGTGCGGCATTTACTAGCACGATCAAACTAGCAAATCAGCTTAAACATATTAATATGCAGCAAATTCAAGTGGGTTAGTTGTCTATAAAAGAAATCCAAGAGCAAGAAACAAACAAGTATCGTAATGTAAAACAATTCAAGGTTTTATTGATAAAATATGCGCAAGCATGCAAGCCATCAATGGCGTACAAGCATTGAATAAATAAGCATCACTACGTATCGAGACAATACAACAAAGCTTAAATCATTCATGTAAGTAGCATATTTCTATTTATCAAAGGGCGGAGGAGTACACAGCAATGCCCACGAAATATTGATGGACAAAGCCCTCCTAAGGCACCAAGCCATCCTTCTCTAAAAAGGGTTTTAAGATATTACAAGTGTGGTAAGAGGAGACATAACCCATGTCTCAGCTGTCACACCCTTAAAATCGTAAATAAACTTACAATTCCAAGCCATAATAGTGTCTTCCGATCTATAGCCATGGGCTTATTAGCTAGCCTTGGACAAGTAAAAATGTAAGGCCCTAATATGAAGCCTTTATTAAGAAAATAAATTTGGTTAGATAAAATATGTGGTTTCAACTTAAAATTTGTGTGAAAAATATGTGTTTGAGTAGGAAATATCGATGCATAAGACTAAGGAAATCGATACATGCACCAAGATATCGATAACTTAAGGATGCAAGTCGATATCTGATGAAGGGACCGATACCTTCAAGAAAGATACCGATACTTAGCAAGTTAGAGACTTGAAAAGAAATTACAAGTTGACTAGATCAATACATATGGAGAAAGTATTGATACATTTGAAAATAAAGAGTTGAAAAATATTTACAAAGCGAACCAGATCGATACATTCCTCAAAGGTAACGATACATAACAAGACAGAGAGTTCAAAAATAATTACATGTAGTATCAAATCGATACCTTTATCAAAGGTATCAATATATTGCAAATGTATCAATACATGAAAGCAAATGTATCGATACCCAATCCAAAGTGATCGATACCCAGCCCAAAAATATTGATACTTTTGGCTAATCTGGACAAAATTCGATGAGTAATTTTGAAAATTTATGAGATTTTTTAAGTACGATTTAGTCTTTTCACCTGTTTCTATATATATATATATATATTCATGAGAGGGATTAACTCCCCAGTCGTTTTTCATTTATTTCTCTCCCTTTCTCTTTTTAAAAATGTTTCTTTCTCTCTCCATCTCTTTAGCTCTGAAATTTATTCAAAATCCTTCACTTTTTTCGTTCAATTTCCATTACCAAATGATTACCCATCCTCTCCTCTTCGATTTGATACTAATTTTGGCCTATAAACAATAAGAAGAGACAAGGAAAGAACTAGAGTTTCAAAAATAAATTGAGGCTTTTTCGTTTAAATGACAACTTAAGATTTTTAAGGACTTCAATAGGTTACCGATAAGCGCATTAACCTGTTAGAAGCTTGGTTTTAAGATTTGATCTATGTTGAAACTTAGATGTTACTGTTCACTCGAGATTTACTTTGATTTTGAGTAGAAAATATAGATTTGTATTAGTTAAGTTAATTAAAGTATATGATAGTTAATTATGAGTTAGTTCTCATGTAGAATGTGGATATTCGTTTTCGACAAAAAAGAGAGTTTGGAAAACTCACTGCCATGAGATTTCAATGTTAGAAATCGAATAAATGGCACCCTTTAATTAAGCTTTAAAGATTGTGTCATATGTCAACTAAGAAACTTTAGACATACTTTCCACGAATATCGCATTTAGTGAATATATGTTAAATTACTTGGAATCGTAGAATTCATTATATTATACATGTGTGGCATTAGGCATCGAGAACCCAAGAAAATAACCTCGCGGGCACGAGGAATCTTACTTAGTAGAAGTGATTACCTTCTTCTTGTTGTGAATAAATTTATACATACATGAATATGTAAATATATGCATATTATATTTATATGTATGCTTGTGTGCTAAACAAGTGATTTTATTGTTAAGACCACTGTGTGTCGGCAAGCCCACTGTGTGTCGTGCACATATGTGCGGTTATAGATACCTTATGAAAAGTCTTAGCGGCTTGATAGGAATATCTTAGATTTGACGGATTATGAGGATAGTCACTTGTGTCACCAAATGACTACTCATGGCCAATATCAGTGAGACGGGTAGTTATTTTTATAAAATGCATGTTTTACAAAAAATAACTAATTTTACAAAGCAAAAGAAATAGTTTTATATTTTATAAGAATGCATCGCATATGATTTTATGCATGAAAGACTCACTGATAGTTTTGATGTTGCCTCGGCTAAGGTAGCAGTTGAAAAAGTATGGTCAGTGTAGTTTGGTTATTTATACTAAATGCAAACCTTTGAATTATTTTACAGTTATATATATATATATACACATATACATAACCCATAGCTTTATATTCTCCCTTCATTCGGTTGTTTCGTTTGTGCAAGGATAAAAAAAATAAAATTGAAATTGAGAGAAAGAAAGCTATAGGAAATCGAGAGCATTAAAAGCTTTGCATGAGTGGTGGGAGTTGGTCGATTGAAAGCAATTTGGTGGCCAAAGTGATCTAAGGTGAGGGATGAGCAGTTTGACCGAAATAATTGAAGAAGGAAGAAGCTAGATTGAAGTGCAATTGAGACTGCAATGGCCAAGCATGAAGGAATAAGCTGAATGGAAGAGTGATTGTGACCAATTGTTGAGCTAACAAGTTAAAACCATGAAGGAAGCAAGGTAAATGGCCAAGATTTGAAGAAATTGATTTGTGGCTAATCTAAAATTGAAGTGAACTAGGGGAAATGACATGTTAATGTCCAAATTGGATGGAGAAATAAAGAGTGTTGGCTGAATTGAGATGGTAAACCGAGAGGGAAGCATGGGAAATGACCGAAAATTAGAGGTAAGTGGCCGAACATAAGAATGGAAGGTAAATAACAGCTTTGGGTTGAGAGGTAGAAGTAATTTTTAGTAAAGAGGAAGCATTCCAGCCAGCATAGGTAAGCTATATTGTGTTAAGTTGTTAATTTGTTAATTATGAATGTGTTAGCTAGTTTTATGTATATGTCGATATGTATTGTGAAATTGTTACAGCCGAAATGATGGTATATGTATGAAGTGAATTTGGGGCAGCGTTGTTGTGTGAGAATTATGGTTGTATTGTAAAAAATAGATGTGCGAAGTGATGCCGATAACTTTGAAAAGCGTTAATGCGAGTGATGTCGCCGAAAAGTTAGAACACGAACTTGTGACACCGGTACGTCTCAACTGTGTATACATGTGAGGAGTGATTTAAGTTGATAAAATGATAATATAGGAGTATTATAAGATGTATATGGGGT
Source organism: Cedrela odorata (assembly GCA_035584115.1). Lineage (NCBI taxonomy): Eukaryota > Viridiplantae > Streptophyta > Magnoliopsida > Sapindales > Meliaceae > Cedrela > Cedrela odorata. The sequence continues at coordinate 8,299 of JAXCLQ010043390.1, read as the reverse complement.
AGCGCACGTGAGCGGAGTGACAAGTGAGCGAGAAGTATGAACGTATGCCGTAGGTAAATTCTGCGAAAGGTTAAGTAAAATGGGGATTGCGTGAATTCTGAACCTTGGATTGAGGAACCATAAAATTCTACATAAACTAGACACATAGGGTTATGACATAGCCAAAAACCAGGTTAAGACACTGAGCGATGCAATCCCAGATTAGGTGGAAACTAAGATGTATTATCGATAGTTCACAGCCAACAACACTGAGTAGGGTGGCAAAAACCGGTTGTAACTTGATCGTTTGGACTTAAAATGTTAATCCATAAGAAGTGGTAGAAATTAGATATGTAGTAGAATTTGTCTTGAGAAATTTTGGTTGAGATACCTTGCTGGTACAACATAGCATGAGTTTGAAATTAGTTGATGTGCAATGAGAGCCATACGAATGTTCAAAATGGGCAAATTTAGTTTAGACTTATGGGGGGCAGATTAGATGTACAATATAATTTTATATTTATTTCATTACAGTGAAAGAATCTAACACAAAAAATTATGTATTGTAGATCGTCAGTCCGATCGCCTATCGACCCTATAGTAGATCGAGTAAACCAAAGCCGATACCCATGAGTGGATGTTTGTTTCTATATATATATATATATGTATATATGCATATGTGTATATGAAACCAATATTGAATATGTATATGAAACTAATACTGAGTATGTATATGAAATAATTGATTAAAATGGTTCATAGTTTGGACTCAAAATGTGAATTCGCAAGAAGTGGTAGAAACTAGACACGTAGTAGAATTTGTCTTGAGAAATTTTGGTTGAGATACCTTGCTGGTGTAACGCACCATGAGTTTGAAATTGGTCGATGTGCAATGAGTGCCATACAAATGTCCGAAATGGGAAAATTTAGTTTAGACTTGTGGGGGGCAGATTAGATGTACAATATAATTTTATATTTATTTCGTTACAATGAAAGAATCTAACAAGGAAATTATGTATTATAGATCGTCAGTTCGATCGCCTGTCGACCCCACCGTAGATCAAGTAAACCATAGTTGATACACATGAGTGTATATTTGTTTATATATATATATATGTATATATGCATGTGTGTATATGAAATCAATATTGAATATGCATATGAAACTAATACTGAGTATATATATGAAATAATTGATTAAAATGGTTCAAAGTTAATTTAAGATGATTCCATGACAATGATATGTGTTAATGTAGAAAAAATCCTTTCCGTGAATTCTGTGCACCAGCAACAATCTTCTTCTTCTTCTTCTCAACCTACAACCACAATGAACAACTATAGGGGTAAAAAGCCAGTTGTCCGGTGAAAACCCTCCAATGCTAAAGTTGAAGTTTTACTTATAAATATTTTCTTTTGAGAAAGAGAAAGATAAAAGAGAATTGTAGTATTTTTTTGCCAAAGTTTCAGTAGTTATATCTAGTTATAGTTGATCTCCTTTTATAGGTGTTATTATCTCTTTAATATGGTAGGATACTATAAAATCTGGTAACCAGAATCCCACTGTAAAAGAATCACAAAGATTCCATAGGTTAAACATTGACTTCCCAATTTTGTGGGATTGTATCCTTAGGATTTTTATTATGTAAGAAGCTTAATTCGACAATAATCCTTATTATGGAATAATCCAGGAACGTATAGGAAAGGGATGAATCCTTCATCAATATGTAACTATAGCGAGGTCTCAAAAATCATCATTTAGGACTTATCATCTTTTTAAAATGAGCTTTAGCGCTACATGTCTGAGACCTTTTATAACCTGTAACCGAGTCCTTTATAAACTATTGCCCAAGACCTTCGCAAGCTGTAGCCGAGACCTTTGTAAGCTTTGGTTGAGACCTTCACAAGTTGTGACCGAGACCTTTGTAAGCTATGGCCGAGACCTTTGCAAGCTGTGGCTGAGACCTTTGTGAGCTATGGCCGAGACTTTTATGGCACGTCTATAGGATAAGGCTTAACCAGAGCCTTTTAGTGTTTCTGAGAGGTGTCGACTCTCTACAACTCAGATGGCTTTCTTCGAGTAGTAGTCGATCTCGGAACACCATTAATCTTTGCACCATTTCGGGCTTTTACTCTTCTAGGCCTTATGCATACTGGACTATACTTAACAATATGTATATGTTGTGATTTGATTTCAGAAAAGATACTTGTGTTGTATGCATAAAACTAGTCATAATACAAAATGATATCTTGTAATGGTTGACTATTTTCCAAGTATAATGAGCTAGATATGTAGTGTTGTGACATGAAATAAGGAAGGATAAAACCATTGATATTATGAAGTGTAGTGTGTACGGTGGTTATACGTGGTATATTGGCGGTGAAAATGACAATTGGGTTATATAATTGAAACATAATTGTAAAGTAAAATAATAACTTGAAGTAAGTTACTATTATCTATGCATAATGAACTTGGTATATTGTGTTGTGATGTAAACTGAGAAAGCATGAATGCTTTGATCTTGTAAGTGTACACGTGTATTGTAATTGTGGATTGGAAATAGGGGGACGACAATGCGAAATGCCCTTGATGATTGGATATGACTTAGAGGACAGCGGAAAACGAAACACCCTAAGGTACTAGAGATATATTCTACCTGCATGTGGTGATGCAAACCAAGATATCATATTAAAGTTTCAGGGTCCTTGTGATCCTCTATCTCAAAGATGTATTCTAGATTGGTCAGGCTAGCACGGGCCGAGATACCAAAGTAAAGATAAGAGCTTTAAGTGATTACCTATCTCAGAAATAAATTCTGACTGTCTGTGGTATCACAAGTCAGGATATTAGGGTAAAGATGTGGAGTCATTGTGATCCCTTATCTTAGAGTTTTAATATTTTGGGGGATAGTAATGTGTAGTACCCTAAGCCACTGGTGAGCTTATTTAGTGTCTTGGGGGATGAAGATACTTAGTAGCGCCTCAAGGTGATAGGAGGAACCAATTGCCTGCCAGTAATACTCTCGAATTTATGATGTTATAGTATATATGTGTATATGTATTTACTCACTGAATATAGTCGTATACTCACCTCTCATTATTACAACTTTCAAATTAGACGCATTAGTTATTACCTAGTTAGTGGTAGCGGTAGAGAGCTTACGACGCTCATGGTAGGTTTTTTTTCTTGGCTTACATATGCATTTTGGGTCAACTGGATATATGTATTTATTTGGATATAAATATATATATATATATATATTATTTAGAAATTGTAAAGTATTTGTAAACTAAATATTTATTATTTTGTTCAACCCTAAATGGAAATAATTTTCATAATGTTATTTTATTATTTGATATTTGTTGAGAATGAATTGATAATAAATGTTCAATTCTTTAATAATGTCCCATGAATGAGAGTTAATATTTTATAAATTATTTTCAGGTTTTGATGATTTATAGATAAGCCTTATAAGCTTTCTTGATATATTTTAGGTATAGAGGGTGTATTATGAGGGTCTATGGCGATTATCATGGGTGGACCCTAGGTTCGAGGTGTGACATTGAATATGGTTGAAGACAGATTACAAAATGAAAAAATTGGAAGAAAAAGGGTAGACAAAAGTTCTTCTGAAATATATGAACTTGTTATAGAGAAGCAAGAAAGGCGAGTAAGAAGTCAGCAAAAATTCTCGCAACAAAAGCGATTTATATAAAGAAAAATCTAAATCCCAATGTCCAAGTTTCAAATGCTTTTACTACAACAAACCAGAACATAAAAAAATAAAATATAAAATTTGGAAAAGAGAACAAGCAAATGAGATAAGTGAATCACAAAAAAGTAAAAGTAATGCAGTCATAGCTGAAGGAGATATGAGTATTGTCTATGATGATAACTTCAAAAATCTTACATGTCATACCAATGATTATGTGATTATTAGAGTGTTTCATTTCATGTCACTTCACATAAATATTTCTTCACTTCCTACAGTAGTGGTGATTTTTGTTGTGTTAGGATGGGAAAAGATGGTTACATATAAGATTATGGGCATAAGAGATATTTGTTTAAAGACTAGTATTGGCTACAAATTATTTCTCAAAGGTGTTAGACATGCTTTAGATATTCACCTTAATTTGATTTCCACTGGCAAGCTTGATAATGATGATTTTAGTAACTAGTTTGGTGAAGGGAAATGAAAGCTCACCAAAGGCTCTTTAATATTAACAAGAAGAAAAAAATGGAACACTCTTTATGTAATGCAAGCGAAGCTCAACAAATCAGAGATAACTATAGTTGCAAAAGATTTTGATATTGAGTTATGGCATAAAAGATTCGGCCACATAAGCGAGAATGGGCTTTAAGTTTTAGCAAGAAAGAAATTTTTACCTAGACTAATAAGTAAGTTTCTCAAGGTATATGATCATTACTTAGTTGGAAAGACTCATAAAGTAATCTTTCGTACTTTCTATCATTTAGGGAATACAAATGCTATTGATTTAATCCATACTAATGTATGCATAATGTAAACAAGTTCTCGTTGAGGTGCATTTTATTTTGTGACTTATTGATGATTACTTTAGAAAACTGTGAGTTTTCTCTTGAAATCTAAATACCATGTGCTCAAGCTATTTAGGAACTTTCATGTTAAAATTGAAAGAAAGATAATAATGGTAAGTATATAGGACCATTTGAGTAATATTTCAGAACTTGTGGAATCGAATTTAAGAAGACTATACCAAAAACTCCTCAATAAAATGGTATGGCAAAAATAATGAATAAAACAATTATCAAAAGAGTCAGATATATGCTCTCTAAAGCCAAACTACTTAAATTCTTTTGGGGTGAGGTGATACGGACTGCAGTTAATTTGATTAATCTTTCTCCTTCAACTCTATTGGATGAGGACATACCTAATAGAGTTTGGACAGTGAAAGATGTTTCTTATAAACACTTAAAAGTGTTTGGTTGTAAAACATATGTTCATATACTTAAGGATGAAAAATTAAAGCTTGATGATAAAGCTAAGAAGTGTGTTTTCTTGCGCTATAGAAATGAAGAACTTAGATATAGATTATGGGATCTAGTGGACAAGAAAATCATCAGAAGTTAAGATGTTATGTTTCTTGAAAATTAAATAGTTAATGATGTTGAAAATGATAAAAAGTCTCAACCTTCTCTCAAAGTTTTAATTACTCTAAGTTCAATTCCTTCACCTGCAACTTATGATGAATATGGGAAAGAGTAAAAAAAGCAAGATGATATAGACACTGATCCCATTAAATAAACATATATAAAACCAATTATATCACTAATTAATCATCAATTGAGAAGATCCATAAGGCAGCGATAACCTTAAACAAGATACCCTTCATAAGAGTTTGTGATACTTATAGACGAAAGAAAGTCAAAATGCTTTCAAGAAGCTATGTTTCACTAACAGAAGAATGAGTGGTTAAAAGCCATGTAAGAAAAGATGAAATCCTTACATGAGAATCACACTTATGACTTGATAAAGTTATCTAAAAGTAAGAGAGCTTTGAAGAACAAATGTGTGTATAGGTTAAAAATTAAAAGTAACTTACAACTAATGTACAATGTGAGATTAGTTGCGAAAATGTTTAGTCAGAAAAAATGAGTTGAATTTAAAGAAATATTTTTTCTCATAGTAAAGATGTGTTCTATTCAAGTTGTACTTGGCTTGGTAACATGCATGAATTTGGAGATTGAAACTTGATGTAAATATATCATTTCTTCATGGTGACTTATATGAGGAAATATATATAGAGTAACCAGAGAGGTTTGAAGTCAAAGGAAAAGAAGGCTTTGTATGTAAGCTGAGGAAAAACTTATATGGGTTGAAGTTAGAGGTAGCAAAAGGGTTAGGCTGGCCCATGAAATTGAAGCCCATCAAGGCTTACATGATGGGCTAGCCCAGGCCTCTATAGTACCCAATTAGAAAACATGTAAGCCTAGGCCAGCCTACTGGCCGATGTCAATCTCAAATGTTTATAAATTTTCTAGACAAAAAGTATCGATCTTGTCTTCTTAATGTATTGATCTGGTCGAACTTGTAATTTATTTTAAAGTCTTTAATTTGAATGTATCAGTATGCTTCCTTGTATGTATTTGTAATGCTCGCAATTTTGAAAATTTGTAACTATAGCATCTGTAGTATTTAGAAAATTTAATCAAATAATTTGATGTTATTTAGTTAATTAAAATTTTATGTAACTTATAATTTTTTGGTGAATGATTGAATTTTGGGCTAAAAATAATGTTATTTGTATAGGCTCAAAATTAATTTCATAAAATTGAGTTATAATTAGATTTTGGATTAAGAAAATAGTGCTTGGATTAATTTTGGGTTTTAATTAGGATTGAAACGAAAAAATTTCAAAGTTTTGGGTTATTTTCAAAATTTTTTTTTTAAAAAATAGAAATCTTAATAAAATGTTACTTATTAAAATAAATGTTTTCTCTCATTTTTGTCTCAATTTTTAACCAAAACACTTCAAATTCGACTGATTTTCTCTCAAATTTCAGTTATCAGTAAGCTTAATGACCTGTTAAAAGCTTGATTTTTAGATTTTATGCATTAATTGAATTTGGATTACTATTTATATGAGAAATTTATCTTTGATTTTGTGTAGAAAATATTAGATTGTATTGAATTAGAGTAGAAAATATAGTATTGAGTTGATTTTGCATTGATTGAAGTGTTGGTCGGACTGAATTTGGATATTTTACTCTCATGTGCTACAGTGATTTTGAATATGCTATAGTAACTTCGATCCATACATTAACTGTTTGCTATAATGACTTTGATATGAATATTAACTATTTGCTATAGTAACTTTGATTTAAACATTAACTGTTTGTTACAATAACTTCAATTTAAACAGTAACTGTTTGCTTAGACGGAAATATGAAAATTTGGGGAAGACGGAAATGTGAATTAGAATAAGTTGGTTATGAGATTTCATTATTAGAAATAGGATAAATGACCTTAGTTAGTTAAACTTTGTGATATGTGTAAAACTAAGGAATTTTAAACACAAACTCCATGAATATTGTTTTTAAAACTTTTAAGTTGATAAGTTGAATAGTAGAAGACATGATTTATATATTTGTGGTATTAGACTACGAGAATTCAAGAGAATGATCAAGTTAGGCAGGAGGATCGTTAGTGGGAGTGGTTACCCTCCCTTTGTAATAAGTAAATCGTACATGCATTTTTACTGTTTTTAAAATCATGTGATATTTGAGCATGTTTTGATATTATGATGAAAATTGTGAATTTTAAAGTTTGATATGTCGATATCACATTTATGAAATGAATAATGAACAAGTCATCGATGTGTAAAGTTATGAATGAAAATGTATTTTATGACTCTAGTTGTTAGTTAATGTTTATTCTGATCTGGCAGAGTCTAGTGACAAATGCAGGACTTGCGAGCCAATAAGAATTCTGTTTAACACGCAATGCATGTTTCTGTTATAATCAATATGAAAATGTTCGCTTGAAGTGAGTTAGCCGTGAGCCGAAATCGATCTCATCGAACTTGTTCTGAACTATTCGGATACTCAACGACTATGGTTAACGTCTAGCAACATGCCATAGTCCATAAACCACAATGAAGTGAGTCTTCATCGAACCTTTTATGCCTAATTATACATTCCATGTGAATAATCTCCTTCCATTCGTCTAATCCCAACTAAATTAGGGCTCACGTATGTTAAAACCCTAAATTTAGTCATATGTGGATAATCAGTCAATACATGTTGAACTTGTCATTACAAATTCTTTGTATGACACTAATGCTTTGGCCAAAGACTTTGTTTTTCAGCCATTTACTAATATTCGACTGGGAATTCGAATTTGGACCGAGTCAACGGATTTCATCTGACAATCATTTGCATCCTGATATAAACAACACATGACCAAACGGGCTTATGTGTACAAGACATGATTAGTCTCGCATTTATACACCATTTGAACCATCTGCATCTATATCGATCAATAGCTATGATGTCTCAGGTCTAAGGAGTAGTTAACACACTAGTATAATTATATGATGAATTATTGACAACATACTTCTGTGTGAATCATTATATCTTTGGTCACGTTTGAAAAACAATTCTCTAACTGTTAATCCACACTAATGTCCTAATGATATCACTATCATGTCACCCGCACTAATATCATTTCATAATATTCACCGCAGATATTCAATGTGCCTACTATACGATATTGATGCCCATTCGATATTGTATATGTAGGGAACTATTTAGATAATCTAATTATCTTGGACAATTCATATA
>JAXCLQ010043369.1:5090-21135 GCA_035584115.1 Cedrela odorata | reverse complement strand
AAATTTACACTAATCTAATAAAAAATTTATTATATAAATGTTTCACTTCTAAATTAACTATTTTATGTGATTTTTGTTTTTCGTATAAAACATTAATTTAATAAAATATCATTGTACTTTAAAATTAATAGATCAAAAATATCAATTAATTATTAAATAAATAAATAAAATTATATATATAATGTATTTTTATTAGAAGTTCTCATAAAAACGTCCATATATATACTTTTTCATCAAATGCATTTATGATAACATAATGAAAATAATTTAACATAAAACTTTATGTTAATATATAGTTTTAGTCCAAGCTAGTCTTGTTTATCTTTGCTATAAATAAATATATGATTCAAAAATACACTATTATATTTAAAATTATATTTCTCGACAACATTATAGAAAAGTCTAACTTCACATAAATTATTGTACAATTTAAACTTATGGTGCTCCATTTAACTACTCGTTTAGAAGTTAATTAAAAGGTGTTTAATTTAACAATATTTTATTATAAAAATTATACAATATATTTTAATACTTTAATTGCTCCTTAATTTTCATATCAAACGTCTTTTCTTTATTAACTAAAAAGAGATAATAGAAGCAATCTAATTTTCTTTTTCGTGGGACCAAATTTTGTTTGTCTTATTGAAATTATTGATTTTTATTTAATTAATTTATCTTTTATTATGTATATTCAAATATTTGCATTTAATAATAAAATATTTTGATTACAAAATAAAATTACACAGATTTTAGAAGTCTACAGATCGATAGGTCAAAAAACGCCGCACCAGAACGCGCTAACTACATTTGGCCACATACGATCATTACCCCACTAATTGTTGACTTATCATCGAAGGTGAGGTTTATTTGCACACTGACTCGCTGCGTTTCTTTCTTCTTTTCTCCTTCTGACGATTTAGGGCACGCAAAAACAAAAACTCGCTCCTTTGACTAAGTGCATGCAAAGATCTCTGATCTGAGCCCAAGGTACACTTACTCTCTCTCTATATATTTATCGCCGAGTCGACTCGCCATCCGATTTCACTTATGCTTTTACGATCCTTCCTTGGCGTAGCTTTTTTGCAATATAAAATCTATTTTCGTTTGAAATTAATCGCGATTTGAGATTTAGGGTTTTATGGACGAAGAGTTTGATTTGATAATATTAGGTTTTGGTTCTTTTTAGTGTTTTAGTTTTTTTTTTTGGTTGGTGAGAACCTGCGGGAAGAGCCTAGAACATTAGATTCTTTTGTGGATGTGTTTTATGTTGTTCAAAGCTATACTGAAGTAAACCTAATGGTAGAGGTGTCGTTTTTTTTACTTTATTTATTTATTTATTTTTGTGGTTTCACTTTTTAAGTGCTGGAAAATGAGAAATTTGGATTCTCGAATTTGGTTTAGATAGTGTCCTTCGTTTTCTCAGTAAGCAAACCGATGATTAAGTAGTGGAATTTGATTATGGATTAGTTTTTTTGGGTATGTCGTATGACATTATGGTACGTTGGTTTGAATATTTGGGAATTTTTGTTTTTGTAAATTTTCAACAATTGCAATTAGAGGCTCACTTAGAAATAATGCTTCATGTGTGTGTAGCATTCATTTTCTTGAAAAAAATAAGTTTGGTGGTTTTTATTTTATTTTATATAAAATTTGTTCAATTCATACTCTTTTAGGGGTCCTTCCCTTGATATTGAGAATTTGGTTTAGTTATCGTGTAGATTTTAACATGGATTGAGTAATTTTGACCATCCGCTGGTTGATATTAAAAATTGTCAAATAAGGCATTAAAGTATAACAGGGTTCCTTAATTCACATTTTGTCAGATCTTCTTTTCTCTCTTTCGCACCCATTATTTTGATTCTTCAAAGAATGTATTTTTCTTGAAAAGAAATCATTGAAATTTTGGTATAAGTTGTAAGATACTATATAGCTTATTTATTTTTAATTATTTGCCAATTGGTGTTGATATTAGGTTACTGAAAATTTAAAGCTTGCTTAGTTTATGATGGGACTTAATTTTCTGATGTTTATGTTATAATTGTATATCTTTAAAGTATTTGGTGTGTTTGTGTTGCTTGGTGCATTTGGCTTCACTTCAGTCTTGACTTGCTGTTTACTACTGTCTCGTTTTTGGTCTTATGGGTTTAGTCTCTTACGGTAATGTTGTCCTTTTCAGGCTATAAGCTGAAAATACACTGAGAAAAGATTTTCAAATCAGCATTCTATCTATTGAATTTCAAGACACAGAAGGGTTGCTTCTCAGCAAGGAATGCATTTTTGCACGACCTTTTGACACTTGTGCTATGTCGGGGTTACTTAATGTATTGTCACTTGTGAGCTTTAGGACTTCCAAATTTTCCGTCTAATCGCAGAACATTTCATGTTGTTATTTTGCTTACATGGGACGTGTGCATTTTGTTTGTTATAAACTAGTCGCGTGAGTTTTCACTTTTGTATATAGAATGTGGATTGTGCTCTAATATGGACTGATGACTTGTGGTTTATAGATTATTGAGTTGTTTCTCTTCTTTAGCACATGAGAAATGATTCACAATCATGCATATTTATTTACTAGTTTCTTAATGTTATTTTTTTATTTGTTATCAATGGGTGATGTTTACTACCAGTATTACAAAAATTGCTGTCACTTCTTTGTAATGGATGTATCATTTGTTATGAATATTTGACTATCTAGCTTCATTTTGTTTTATTCATATAGTCTAAATTTTATTATTTAATTTTTTGGTGATACACATTGTCATGGTCCATTCTTAGTTTTATCTGTTACTTTAGTCAATTGTGACACATTTGCAGTCTTCTCTCAATGGATCGGCTTCAAATATTCCGGACGGCACTGGGCGTTCTTTTGGCACATCTTTCTCTGGACAGTCTGGTGCAGCTTCTCCTGTTTTCCATCATGCCGGTAAGTTAGTTTTTGCTGGAGTTCCACTCACTTGTGTTGTTTCAAGATTAATTTAATCAAAAGATTTCATTTGCAGGAACTATTCAAGGGCTTCATAATATTCATGGGAGCTTTAATGTTCCCAACATGCCAGGTACTCTTGCATCAAGAAACTCAACAATAAACAACGTGCCAACTGGTGGGGTTCAACAACCAACTGGAAGCCTTTCTAGTGGCAGATTTGCATCAAATAATCTTCCTGTTGCTCTCTCTCAGGTACTAGTGTGTATACACACTCTAATAGTTGGTGCAACTTGTTATGATTAGCAACAGTGAAGAAATTTTCTGTTTCCTCGCTCTATATATTTGCTATATGTGTACATGTTGTTTTGTGGCCTGTCCTTACTGTTGTTTTGTGGCCTGTCCTTACTTTTGTTTTGACCCCATTTTGCAGTTATCTCATGGAAGCTCTCACGGACATTCAGGAGTCACAAATAGAGGAGGTATAAGTGTTGTTGGAAACCCCGGATTTAGTAGTAACACAAATGGAGTTGGCAGTTCTATTCCCGGAATTCTTCCTACCTCTGCAGCAATTGGTAACCGGAATGCTGTTCCAGGATTGGGAGTATCTCCAATTTTGGGAAATGCAGGTCCCCGGATAACAAGTTCAATGGGAAACATGGTTGGTGGAGGCAACATTGGAAGGAGCATAGGCTCTGGTGGAGGAGGATTATCTGTGCCTAGTCTTGCATCTCGTTTAAATCTAACCGCAAATATCGGATCTGGAAGTCTAAATGTGCAAGGACAAAATAGATTGATGAGTGGTGTGCTTCCTCAAGGTATATTACCTTGAAGTGGAGATTCATATTTGTTGGTTATGGGAGTAAATGTTCTGTTACTAGTGCTGGCTATTTTTTTTTGGCTTTTCCTTGTTAGTGAGTTGTGAATCATATTTATTCCTTTGTTTGCTACGTTTTTGTTCTAAATGTTTTGTTGGTACTAAATCTAATGTAGATTAACTAGCCTAGATATGTTTGATTGTGTGAATGACATTCTTTATCCAGGATCTCCACAGGTAATTTCTATGTTGGGAAATTCTTATCCTACCGCTGGTGGTTCACTTTCCCAAAGTCATGTTCAAGCAGTGAACAATCTAAGCTCTATGGGAATGTTGAACGAAGTGAATTCTAATGATAGTTCCCCTTTTGACATAAACAATGATTTCCCCCAGTTGACAAGTCGTCCTAGTTCAGCTGGTGGGCCTCAAGGACAATTGGGTAATTAAAGAAAGATCTTGCACTTTGGCTTTTGGATAGTTCAATCTTTCATGCGGCTGGTGATATAATTTGAAGCGAACATTTCAGGTTCGCTACGAAAACAAGGTCTTGGAGTTAGCCCTATTGTTCAACAAAACCAAGAGTTCAGCATCCAAAATGAAGATTTTCCAGCTTTGCCCGGATATAAAGGTGCATAGATGTTCTTTTAACCTTGCTCATGATATAATTCTTTCTACTTTATATACAGTTAATTTTGTGAGTTATCTTTTGTGGAAACTTCTGGAACTCGAGTAAGGACAGCATTTATGTGCCTCCATCTTTTCAAATTGGACTTAATGGATTTGACAATTTGTGGACCTTTATTAGTCAGCCTTATCGTTGGGCCATTATGGTCAGTGGGCATGAATTGAACACCCTTTCAGCATGACAGGTCTTAATGTTGGGATCATTTTTATATGTTAGCTGTCTCCTGATGATTTTGTGATGAAATTTTTTTTTGCATGCTTAATGTGTTAATAATTTTCGTTTATCTTCTGGGCACTGATGTCTGGAAGTTATGACAACATATTGCTTGGAAATTGATTGGTTGCTTTTACCTAAAAATGTAGATTGGTTTTACTAGAACTGTGAGTTGACCATATTGTTGGTTCTTATTCAGGTGGTAATGCTGATTATGGTATGGATTTGCACCAGAAAGAACAACTTCATGAGAATACAATGTCAATGATGCAATCTCAGCACTTCTCTGTGAGTTACCATCTAACAGATTTAACAACTCTTTCTTTTCTGTTCTCTTATTATTGTCATCATCATAATCAACATCATTATCATCTGTAACATACAGATGGGTAGATCTGCTGGGTTCAGTTTAGGTGGAACCTATTCGTCTCATCGCCCTCAGCAGCAACAGCAACATGCTCCATCAGTTAGTAGTAGTGGTGTCTCCTTCTCTTCTGTTAACCAGGATCTTCTCCATTTGCATGGCTCAGATATGTTCCCATCTTCGCATTCTGCCTATCACTCACAGGTATGGCAGTATGTTGCTGTGATCGGTTTATTTGTTAGTACCTAGGTGGTTATCAGAGACCGGAAGAGAATGCTTTTCCTTTTCATCATTTTTTCTTAAAACAAAAATTAAAAGCATAAACATATCACTTCTATTTTTGTAAGTAGAATAAAATATGGTATTATCTTATAACAATATGCATTTGTGGTGGTCATTAGTGTCTTATATTGTTTCTTTTATAATGAAAGTGTACTGATTTAAGCTGGTGTGATGGTTAAAATAGAATAAAATTAGTGTAAATTCAAAATCTAAATGATTGGTTTGACCACTCTTAATGCAGAAGTGCTCTCATAAACATTGTTTTATGCACCTCTCTCTCTTTTTCCTTTCTCTTCCTTTTATTTGCTCTATTAAATTAATACTTTTAATCTCTGGATCAGACCAGTGGACCACCCGGCATTGGACTAAGACCTTTAAATTCTCAAAATCCGGTTTCGGGTATTGGCTCGTATGATCAGCTTGTCCAGTATCAGCAACATCCGAACCAATCCCAATTTCGCCTTCAGCAGATGTCAGCGGTTAATCAGTCATTTAGAAATCAGGATATGAAATCCATGCAGGCGACACATTCTACTCCTGACCCATTTGGCTTGCTTGGCTTGTTAAGTGTAATAAAGATGAGTGATCCTGATCTCACATCGCTCGCGCTTGGAATTGACCTTACAACACTTGGGTTGAACTTGAATTCAACAGAAAATCTCCACAAGACTTTTGGTTCGCCATGGTCTGATGAACCAGCAAAGGGTGACCCTGAATTCACCGTGCCACAATGTTATTATGCTAAACAACCACCTTCTCTACATGTGAGCTGCACTTCATTTCTTTTCAGTGGTTATGAGGGCTTACCATATTTCTCTTTCTCACTTTGATCTTTTTTGGGTGGCTGCAGCTAGGTTACTTTTCAAAGTTCATGGTGGAGACATTATTTTATATATTTTACAGGTGTCTATCTTATATTTATTTTGGTTTTGTTATGCTATACTCTTAAAACTTTTTTGCTTAGCAATCATGGTTTTCTTTCTCTTTTGCAGCATGCCAAAAGACGAAGCCCAATTATTTGCTGCAAATGAACTGTATGGTCTCTTACGCTAATGAAATGTTTTTCATTATCAACTTGTCTCTATATTCTTTCTTTTCCTTTTTCAGTGGTGTGTCAAAATCCGCTCAGGATTTTGATTTTTAGAGTTTATATACACACACACACACATATATATAGTTGTACTGTTGACAGAAATTCTATTGAGATCTGTGCGAATTGTTCTTGGCAGTTATAATAGAGGTTGGTTTTATCACAAGGAACATCGGTTGTGGTTCATCAGAGTCCCCAATGTAGAGCGGCTAGTTAAAACAAACACATATGAGAGAGGATCTTATCACTGTTTTGATCCATTCACCTTTGAAATGATCCGCAAGGTTTGAACAATTTTTATTACTCATTCCATTCTTTTGTGTTTTTTTTTTATCATACCTTGATTGATGTTTGCAAGTTTTAATCAATTTTGGCCTTATGGATGTTAAAAAATATTAATTTTGGTTGCAGGATAATTTTGTTGTCCATTATGAGATGTTGGAAAAGAGACCGGCTCTACCTCAACATTAACAAGGTTTTTATTTTTATTTTTTATTTTTGGAATTTACAATGTAAAGCTTCTGTAATGGGAACGTGTTCATTAGAATGTAAGTCAGCTTGCAGCATTGATGTTTGTTTGAATTTAGCAAATTGTTGCATCATTATTCTTGCAGTAATCGGCCTCCCATTTAGCTTTTTTTTTTTTTTTAAATCTTTAGTGAAATATGAGACAATGCAAAGCAATACTTGTCAAAAGTTATACCACATTACCCTTATGTAGCCAAGGAAATAGATTCAATTACTGCTATCGACGTGTTTGTTCAATATTCCAAGTACGTGGATCAATTTAGCTACGAAAAGCAGAATTGGAGCTCGATAATATGGAGCCAGTTTTAGATGAACAAAATGATTTGCAGGGGATGTTGTTATTCCTAGAGCAACCAATTACAAGAGCATGTTAGAAGTGCAACTTTCACTTGGAATATGTTTGCAGAATTCAATCGGGAACTGATCTTGGTATTTTTCCTTTTGAGTGCAGCAACCATAGTAATAAGAAATAAGATTTATTAACAATTGATGCCTTGATTGATTAATTTATTTATTTTTACTTTTATGATTAAAGGTTAATTTACTTGTCTCTGAATAATGACTGTGTGGGTCTAAATATGTATCTACGGATGCATGATAATCAGTTTATCCTGGAACAAGACGAAATGATAAAATATATAATCTTAATTGAGGTATAAAGGTTAAATATATAATCTTAATTGAGGTATAAAGGTTTAGGCACTTCTTCCCTAAATTTCTTAATATCATTATTTGATGATAAGCAAAGACTTTTTTCTAAATTTAATTGACGTCCATATAGCCTTGGCTTTTCGCTATCGTCTTTTTGTATAATTGAAACTCAAATTATACGGATAACAAAGGATAGGACATTCTAGTTAAAACAGCCATCTCAAGAAATTTTAAATCAGAAAGAAACAAGAATACCAACCAAATGGAGTAAAGATACGCATGTTGCCAGTGTGATGCCTAGCAGACGTCCTACCTTGGACACAATATCAATAGCATAAAAAACTTCCTTGGCATTTAGTAATGGTGCTAGTTTAGAACCAATTACAGGAGAAATTGTTACGTTTGCTGAAGCAGAAACCCGAATAGGAAACAGAGACCCCCACATTGCGCTCATCCCCATACCTGGCCCATTTAGGGACGTCAACAGCATCCAATTTTTACCTGCTTATGTAAATCTTAAGTTTACTAGTTTCATTTGAAGGAACGCGATGAATTGGATCCATGTAATAGAGCACAAAGTAGGCTTCTGATGCTGCTTGGGGAGAGAAATTAACTGATAGATTTGTGGAATCTGAGACATTTTTTGCTTGGATTGCGGTTGCCATTACAGCCCACGGCGGGTAATTTTCTTCCGGAAAAAAAACCAGCAGGAATGATGCCTCTAGTGATGTTGAGATATTCTGTCATTTCTTTGGATTTCCAAGTCTGATTGCAACACTCTTCAAAACCATCATTAATACGTTGCCTGCATGTACATATATTTGCATACACCACAGCAGGAGCTTGTTACAGGAATATGTAGCAGTATACAAACATTATCCGCTACAAAATTCCTTTACTATGTATGGAAGAGAGAAGAGTTGAGATATATATAGGCACAGAATTCACTTGCTCAAAAGTTATGTTTGCATCGTAGTTGATCCTGCTGTGGAGGTAACAAGCGATATTATTCTTCATCAACCCATACATATCTTCCATGACAGATTTTGCTTCAAGTGATGAAATAAACGGGACCTCATCACCACTTGTACGCACTAAGCACACGTTTACCTGCTCTTTCTTGGTCCTGTAAATCACTTCATGGTATACCGGATCTTCTTGGCTCATTGAGGTTGTCACGTTTGCCCATAAATTGCCATCTATCTCCATCATGAAACTCGATGGCCTAGATAGGCCATCGTAATTACCATAAAAGAACCCGTCTCGAAATATAAATTTTCGATCACTGCAGTTAGTGGCAACTTGTAGCAATTTTTATGGCCATCAGGGAAAATATCTAAGTGTATTCATGGTATTGAAGTTTTGGTTCGGAGCGAGGAGAATATTTTTCCCAGTATTTATAAACTTTTCATCAGTACGCCATATACTCGTTTTGCCATCATTGATTGTGCTTGTTTGATTTGAAGATCCACAGTCAATAAGCAACCAATCGTATACAAATACAGCCTAGCATAGAAAGATAAATTGCATAACATAATTCTTGTTCTTATTGAAACTCTAAGATTGAAAAAGAAACGGTCTTACAGAGATTATCTGAAGATCTTACGGTGAGTATTGTGGAGAGAAAGAACAACACTCGCAACAATTCCCCCGGCTCCATTGTTAGGATTAATATGGAAAGAAATGCAGCATAGCACAGCAGCAAGGAGAAGGAAAAGTTGTCACCAGCAAGTGCAGCTTTAGTGACGAAGGAAAGCAATGCACTGGATGCTGAGCTGGAATTCGTACAGTACACCAGTAGCTACTGCCAAAATGAAAAGGACATAGTACATTCTGTTTTAAATCAATGACTGTAATTTGATCAAGCATACACCTTTACAGCCTTTACTCTTTCTAGGTTTCTTGCTTACCAATCAACTTTGTATAAATGAAATATTCTGAAACATTCCTTGCAGTATCGAGAGCATACTTGCAGTGGAAATATTAGTGCAGAGAAATTCCTTCACCATTACTGTTTTATTGTTTTCTTTAAGTTCCATTTCCAGAGAGATAGATTTGCTTGAGGAAGGCATGGATTTATTGCCAGGTTAGTGATCATCTTGAATGAATTATATATAAGAACACACAATATATTATATACTGTGACTGTAGTTAGAAGAAGAAGAAGATGAAACAATCTGTATTTTCTTTGATTAATTCTCGTCTTGAAAAACATTTTACAAGAATGCTAACATATATATACAATATATAGCTGGATTGGAGAACAAGAAACTAGACTCGAATCTACTCCTTACATCTGTATAAAACTTGTATCATTATCAGCCTTAGGATATGATTTTGTTACAAAGAATATGAAGGACAGTGAGGCTGAGAATAATCTCTGCAGTGACCGTTATGGCAGACATTTTCGTACGAGTTCCCAGCTTGTTTCTTTGTCATCATTCCAGTTGAGTTGTCTTCCAGGTCATTTGCACGAGCCACATCAGCATAAATTCTGTCTTCTTGCACAGCTTCTGCATCTTCAACATCTTCCTCAAGCTTAGAATTCTCAGAAGGACTTTGAGCTTGTCTCTTAAGGAGTTGAACTTGCCACAAGGTAGAGCTTTGGTTAAGCAATTTGCAATCTGATTTTCTAATGGTACATACCTGATTTCATCATCTCCTGAGCTCACTTTATCTCTAACGAAGTGGAGGTCAATTTCAATGTGCTTAATCCCAGCATGGAAGACAGGGTTCTGAGCCATTGCTGCAACACTTTGGTTGTCACACCATATTACTGGTGCCCTTGTTTGTATGATGTCCAATTCTTTTATTACAAATGAGATCTATGTAATTTCTATGTAGACAAGAGCTACTGCTCTGTACTCTGATTCTGTGCTGGACCTTGCAACAACGCCTTGTTTTTTTGAGCTCTATGACACTAGATTTCCACTAATGAACACGCAGTAGCCACGTATTGATCTTCTATCGTCTATATCACATCCCTAATCTGTATATGTGAAGCTCTTTGTATCAGTGTTGTTTGATTTCTGAAATTTCTGTCTATACTCTGATGTTTCTTTCAAGTACCTGATAATCCTTTTACAAGCAAGCCAATGTGCTTGCATGGGATTTGCCATGAATTGGCTTAATTTATTTACTACAAAGGAGAGGTCTGGTCTTATCAACGTAGCATACTGCAAACATCTGATAACACTTCTATATAAGGTTTGATTTGTGAAGGGCGAACCATTGTCCTTGCTTAGTTTAACTCCTGCACACATGGGTGTACTTACTCCTTTGCATGTCTCTAAGTTCACTTTCTTCAATAGGTCATGTATATATTTTGATTGTGAAATGAGAAGTGAGTAGCTTGTTCTCTTGACTTTTATTCCTAAGAAGTAGTGTAGATTACCCATATCTTTAAGAGAGAAGCAACTGTTGAGCTTCTGAATCAAGTCTTCAACTAGTTTTTTTTTTATTATTTCCAGTCACCACTATGTCGTCCACATAAACTAACATAATTGTAATGTCTCTATCTACCGTATTAAAGAATAAAGAGTTGTCAGATTTTGAGCTCTTTAACTCCCAAGATATTAGCTCTGTCCTCAGTTTGTCAAACCAAGCTCGGAGAGCTTGCTTGAGTCCATAGAGGGCTTTCTTTAGCTTACACACGTGATTAGGTATAGTTTTATCTTCTATTCTCTTTGGTTGATTCATGTATACAGTTTCGGATAACTCTCTATTCAGAAAAGCATTATTCACATTTAATTGTCTAAGTGTCCAGTTGAAAATAGTGGCTAAGTTGAGCACAATTCTAACTATTTTTGCTTTGACAACTGGGTTGTAAGTCTCATAGAAATCAATGCCAGGGGTTTAATGAAAACCCTTGGCAACTAATCTGGCTTTCAGCTTTGATACACTCCCATATGAGTTTTCTTTAATTTTGTAAATCCATTTGTTGACAACTATCTTCTGTTCTTGATTGAAGGGCACCAAGGTCTAGGTCTCATTCTTAATCATTATATTGTATTCCTCTTGCATGACTTGTTTTCACCTAGGATCTTTTAAGGCTTGTTTGGTGTCTGTTAAGATGGATGTGCTATTAGTGATCAGGTAGGCTTTAGGCTTGAATATTCAAACTTTAGCTCTTGTTATCATGGGATGTGTTGAGATGTTTATATTTTGGGATTAGGCAGGTTCTGATGTTTGCTCTTGGTTCTGCTTATGTGTCCAATTTGGTATATTTTCGGTGGTATTTAAGTTATGCATATGTTGTGTGGATGATGAGTGAGTGACAGTACTTGAGTTTGAAGATGAACCTATTGGAGTAGTGATGACAGAAGCTTCTTGACCTTTTGTTTCTAGTGGGAAATGGAATTTGGAGACACAAGTGGGAAACAAAAACTGACTCAGCATGGGATGGTTGTCCTTAATCACATCAAATTTTGTATTTTTGAAGAGTGGATCATTTTCAAAAGGGAATGACAGTTCATTGAACTTGACTGTGTTGGACATATAGACTCTCCCAGTGTGATGAAGGCAAAGATAACCTTTGTGATGTGCACTCATTCCTAGATACACACATTTGGAAGTGTGAAATTCCATCTTGTGTCTATTATAAGGTCTGAGGAAAGGGAAGCATTCACACCCGAAAACCTTAATTAGGGACAGGTTAGGCTTGGTTTCATATAGTCTTTCATATGGAGTCTGTTTTCCCAAGGTTAGAGTAGAAGTTCTATTAATGAGATGGGCTGCTGCATTAAAGGACTCTTACCAAAACCTTAAGGGCAGTGAAGCTTGTGCCATCAGAGTTAAGCTTGTTTCTACAACATGTCTATGCTTTCTCTTAGCCTTACCATTTTGGTTATGTGTGTATGGGCATCAGTACCTTAAGTAAATTCCTTCCATTTTGA
This sequence comes from Cedrela odorata, assembly GCA_035584115.1. Lineage (NCBI taxonomy): Eukaryota > Viridiplantae > Streptophyta > Magnoliopsida > Sapindales > Meliaceae > Cedrela > Cedrela odorata. The sequence continues at coordinate 8,687 of JAXCLQ010043369.1, read as the reverse complement.
GGAATTTTTCAAAGGCTCTAAACTCTCCACCTATGTCACATTGGAGGGACTTTATTTTCTTGTCAAAGTATTTCTCAATTTGTGTTTTAAAAGTAATGATAATGTTAAGGGATTCTGATTTTCTGGTAAGTGGAAAAAGCCAAGAGAATTTGCTAAAGTCATCAATGAATATGATATAGTATCTATATCCTTGATTAGAGATTAATGGTGTTGGTCTCCAGACATCTGAATGGATGAGTTCTAGTGGCTTTATGGCCCTTTTCTCATTGTTTTTGAAACAATTCAATGCAATTTTCCTAATTAACAAGCATTACAAAAATCAGGTATAAGCTTTTCATTGATAATTGACACTTTACAATTGACTAGTGTTTGTCTAAGGACTGTTACATGTGGATGTCCAAGCCTTTTGTGCCAAAGGTTCAAGTGTTTTCAGCTCTTAGATCATTGTTTTCAGAACTGCTACTTGTTGATAGTAAGGAAAGTATAGACTTAGGTTTTCTTAAACTAAAATGACTTGATTTAAACTTTATTTTATTTCTTAAAGCTTAAAAAGGAAAAGGATGGTCCAGTTTGTAAAACCCCCTGTCAACCACTACTCTCAGTATTGTCCTCCCTTGCTCTTTGTCCTTGACCAAACAAACATCATCAGAGAACAACACCATGACATTATTATCATGAGTTAGTTTTAAAATGCTGATAAGGTTCTTTGTTATTCTAGGAATATGTAAGATGTTTTTCAAGTGAATTGGTGTGTTTGAGTGTTTGTGAGTTGAGTGAAGTGTTGCATGTCCAATGTGTAAAATGTTGAGTTTTACACCATTACCTATAGCCAGCTGTTCAGACCCTTTATATTCTTCAGAATGATTTATGTTGGAGATGTCGTTGGTGATTTGATTTGATGCACCACTATCAAGAAACCAGGTAAGATCAGCATGATTTTCTGAGCATGCTACATATGCACCTTTTTGTTTAGGTTTTGTTCCTAGTTGAGGTGTATAGTCACAATTGAACCTATGCCAACAGCTGGAAGCAACATGCCCAATCTTGTTACAGATCTGACATGTTGGCTTGTTTACCTTGCTCTCAGGTCTTCTTCTGCCTTGCGAGCCTTGCATTGCTTGATTTCCCCCAAAAGAATTGAAGCTGGTATTAGTGGTATTCTATGTTCTAGGTCTGTTATTTGTATTCCAACTTCTTCTTTGATATTTACCAGCTTGTGCAAAGTTAGCTGAGGGATTAGGCTGCAAATTTATGTTACTGAGTGCAAGGTTCTTCTCAATTCTATTTTTAAAGTTAAGAAGCATTGCATACACATCTTGTAGATGTAGTTTTTCTACTCTTGAAGTAATGTTGACAACCATTGGGTCATATTCTGATCTTAGCCCCTCCATCAGGTGCAACATGAACTTATCATTTATTACCTCTGTTCTTGAAGCTCTTAGACTATCAACCAAGCTCTTCGTCTTGTGATAATAGTCATTCTTGGAAAGAGAATCCTTCCTAGTATTTTGAGTTTGCAACTTGATTTACATAGCTCTTGCAATAGTTTGAGCTAAGAAGAGTTTTCCCAATGTAGTCCATACTTCTCTTAAGGAGTCACACTGGATGGTGGATGCAAGGACACTTTCAGTTATTAAGAACAGTAGTAATTCCATCAGCATTTGGTCCTGTTTTATCCATGTTTAAAATTCTTGATTTTCTGTGGTTATGATATTCTGCTGGTCATACATTCATGCGTCTGGGAATTTCTTTGCTTTGATGCTTGGCAGGACTTGTGATTTCCATAGTAGATAGTTTGTGTTAGTGAGTTTTATGGGTGTATTGAAGACATAGGTACCATTTGTTTGTGTGTTTTGAATGACTGTGGTGTTTATGTTGAGCTACCATGGCTACTTGCCATGTTTGAAAAACTTCAAATAGCTCTTATACCAAGTTAGAAGACGAAGAAGATGAAACAATCTGTATTTTCTTTGATTAATTCTCGTCTTGAAAAACATTTTACAAGAATGCTAACATATATATACAATATATAGCTGGATTAGAAAACAAGAAACTAGAGTCGAATCTACTCCTTACATCTGTATGAAACTTGTATCATTCTCAACTTTAGGATATGATTTTGTTACAAAGAATATGAAGGACAGTCAGGCTGAGAATGATCTCTGCAGTGACCGTTATGGCAGACATTTTCGTACGAGTTCCCAGCTTGTTTCTTTGTCGTCATTCCAGCTGAGTTGTCTTCCAGGTCATTTGCACGAGCCACATCAGCATAAATTTTGTCTTCTTGCACAGCTTCTGCATCTTCAACAAGTGTCACAACGTTTTTGTTTCCGACAAGGTTGATCTGCTTGTCATGTCGAATGATTTAACCTGGACGTTATGTCTTTGGCGACAAAAAATATTCCAGACAAGGAACAATCCATGAAAATAGTGTTAAGGGATGCCAGATATATCTTTTGGCCGGCAAATGCATAATCTGACCCATTCCATTTGTCAACCTTTGAAATCTTGATATCTGGTCTCTATTTACTACGCTCACTGTTTAGTAATAACAAGATTATGGTTATCGCACTTCTGCTACATTCTGTTTCTACCTTTTGACTACATTATAAGTTCTTTCTTTCCAAAATATGTATGGATGTCATCAATGCTAAAGCTGCAGGGATTTGAAATTGTTGAGGAGGATTATATTGATGACAAAATTTTGATAGTGTACGAATACGCGTATAAACACCAAAACTGAAGTCAACAAATTCAACTTATTCTAATTAAGGAACGCAAACAACAACCACTCACGTACAAAGTAAAATGATGCATAATGTGTTTTTATAATAGAAACTCTTAAGAAACTAAGAACAAAACCAGCCATGAACTAGATACAAGTAAAAGAAACAAAGAAGAAAAGATAACAAGCGAGAATACACTGCCTCCCTTAACCCACGTCCACCTTGATAGTTAATGAGATTACCTGCAACAAGAACACGGTTCATTTTTTTCGTGAAGGTAAATAGGATAAAGAAAAGTGTACTTTTATTGGCATTAGTAAACCTGGAATTTGTCCTCCTCGTATTTATCTATCGATCAAAGAAAGAGAAATAGAAGGTGCCCAATCTAATGCCCCAGTCTAAGTTGAAGCTGTAGTTGCTGCCACCTTTGAGATTGGTAATCCATTGAACTAGTAAACCTTCTCTTCGAGACTACTACTAGCAACCGTCCCGAGACTGATTCAATGAAGAGAAAGCCCGACAGACGAAAGAGCTAAGCAAGAGGCGCGCTTCTGGTTCATTGAGCTACTGACTTTACGGCTCGTGAGCTACAACCATTTGATTTTCAGCCTAGTGAAATGAGCTATTTACTATTTCAGTTTATCCCCCAAAACTATCTTCCAGGCTTAAGACATCTCCTGATCTTCAGTGTCAATTACATTTAATGCGGTGGTTTGGCGCTTGATTAAAATGTGATGGAGAAACTAGGTCTCAAACATGGCTAACAATCACGACAGGAACAAAAAAAAAATAATACTGTTCCTGTAATATTCACTTTTCTAATTGAATTAAGAAAGTATAATATTACTTGATATATATATATATATATATA